>CVMT01000002.1:0-31439 GCA_000985935.1 Talaromyces islandicus | reverse complement strand
GGGGGGGGGGGGGGGGGGGGTCGTCTTTGGCCATAAAGCCAACCAGCAACCAGCCCATTCTTAATATGCAGCGCAACAACTATCATTGGAAATAGTTACATATGATTTCCAATTTTCGTGCGCTGTTGACGTACGGTGGAAATCGGCGGTCGGCAAGAACCAAGACGGGCCGATTCGGGCTCGGCTCAAACCTTGGGGAACGACTGACCTCATCCTTCGTCGTCAGACATGTAATTATACATATGCCTTCTGCAACCCACAACCAACCTCTTCTGCCACAAAATCTGGTGTATACCTAGACAGCTGACTGATAAAAACCTCGATGCTGCCTGTCTTGACCCATTTCTCTATTCCTATCAGCCATGAATCATGAATCAAACGTCGCGAACTGATGATGTGGAAGATCACCCCGGCTGGAACCAAAATCCACCGCACCTCAGTGCAGAAGAGACCACAAGGCAGGACCTCAACGGCATCGTCAACCTGCGAGAACAAAGAGACCACACGCTGCAGGATACAGAGGCCCAAGAAACGCCGACCCGGGTAGACATGGGTGAAAACGTCGAAACCACCCCTCCGAGCAAGAATGAACAAACAACGCCGGGCCAATATGAAGATGCCGCAAACCCCGACAACCCCGACAGGGCTCTGACATTCAGATTCTCGATTCCTCGCTTTCTCCGTCCCCTCATCAAGTTTGCTTCTTTCATAGGGCCTGGCTTCCTGGTGGCCGTCGCCTATATCGACCCGGGAAACTATGCCACCGATGTCGCGGCCGGGGCTGAGAGCAGATATGCTCTCCTATTTGTCGTCCTGATGTCGAACATCTTTGCCGTCTTCCTGCAGACGTTGTGTATCAAACTGGGCAGTGTCACCGGGCTTAGTCTGTCTGAAAACTGCAGAGAACATCTGCCCAAATGGCTGAACATGACACTCTACATATTGGCAGAGTCTGCTATTGTCGCCACGGATATTGCCGAGGTATTAACTATCCCTTATCATTAACCATTACTAGCATCATATTAATACCCCTTTCATAGGTGATCGGTTCCGCTATTGCGTTAAACCTGTTGTTGAAGATTCCTTTAGTAGCCGGATGTGTCATCTCCCTGGCTGACGTGCTTTTTCTTTTGATTTTTTACCAACCCAATGGATCAATGTGGGGTCTCCGTGCTTTCGAGTTCTTCGTCATTCTCCTGGTCCTTTCGGTGGTGATCTGCTTCTGTATCCAGCTTTCTCTGATCAAGGAGCAGTCCGTGGGCACGGTACTCCGAGGCTACCTTCCTTCGCCAGCCGTTGTTCGAGGCTCAGGGTGAGTACAATCACTACTTTGGACATTTTACGTAAAACTAGAGACTGATTTTATGTATTCTAGTATCTATCAAAGTTGCGGCATCCTCGGAGCAACGGTCATGCCTCACTCCTTGTTTCTGGGCAGCGGCGCTGTCCAGCCACGTTTGAGAGAATATGACAGGGGAAAAGGATATTTTGATGCGGACAGCGACGAGGCAGCTGACGTACCCTGGCGCCCCTCCATCCAGGCAATACGCAGCTGTATGACATATTCCATTGTAGAGCTTGCTTTATCCCTGTTCACTTTTGCCCTCTTTGTCAACAGCGCCATCTTGATTGTTGCCGGCGCAGCTCTCTACGGAACCCCAGGCGCTGCAGACGCGGACCTTTTTGGCATACACCAGCTTCTATCGCAGTCTATCGCCCCGGCAGCAGGCACCATATTTGGATTAGCCCTGCTGCTTTCTGGCTTGTCTGCGGGCATTGTCTGCACCATCGCAGGGCAAATGATCAGTGAGGGCATGATCAAATGGACGTGCCGACCCTGGATTCGCCGACTGCTGACTCGCTCTATCAGCATTGTCCCGGCCGTCATTATCGCCGCTGCTATTGGGAGAGAGGGGCTGAACACAGCCTTGACGGCGTCCCAGGTCGTTCTGAGCGTGATCCTCCCATTCGTGACGGCGCCGCTGGTGTACTTTACTTGTCGCAACAAATTCATGACTGTCGGGGCGGCAAGAGGTCCATCGGTTGACTCGGAGCACAACGAACTGCAGCCAGAGGAGGTTAAAATGCGGAATAGCTGGCCTGTCACTGCTCTGGCCATTGCCATATGGCTGGCCATTACCGTTATGAACATTGCATTATTGGCGTTAGTTGGACTCGGGCTAGCATAGGAGACATCGATATCTCCTTTTCCTGTTACTAGGAATCTGGAGTAATAAAAAAAAGCTCTCGTGACTTTTTAATAACTTATGTATACATGGCTAAACGCTGTTAATTGCAAGTACATTTTGGAAATTGGAACTGACGACGTTGATGATCATGCTGAGACTTAGGAAAAGGAAATAAACAAAGAAATTATCATATAATTAATAAGTAGAAGTCTCGTTAGCCGACTCCCCCAGCGGCCTCTTTGACCTTTCCTTGCTCAGGAGGCTCGTCGATAAAGGTTGGCGGTGCAATCTCGTCTTGCATAAAGCTCGGCATAGCTTCCTCGCCCAGCTGGCTTTCAAACATGGTCTCCTCCCCTAGAGCCTCCAACTCCGCATCCAACTCCGCCTCATCGACATCCTCTGGAATATCGTAGGCGCGCGAGATGCTCTCGTTGATTTCGTTTCCAACCTCCATCAAATCCGCCATCTCGTCCTGCATGCGCTCAATCTTGTCAATGTCGATCTTCCCATACTGCTTCTTGAGCGTCTTGGTCGTTGTCTTCATCGCATCTACGGTGGTCATGACGTTTTTCAGGTTGTCTTGCATCATGTTGGCCTGCTCCATGTTCCATGATTGTTGCGACAGCTGGTCGCGCTGCGCCTCGTACTGCTTGCGCCGCTGCAGCACCTTGAGCGCCTTTTGCCGCAGCGCGTTCTTGCCCGGTCCATCTCGCATTTTCGCGAGGCGGGATTGGTATGTGGATAGCTCGGAATTGAGTGCTGCTAGTTTGACGTCGATGCTGGCTACCCGGTTATCGACCTGTCGTTTCTGTTGTTAGCAAAAAAAGGAAGGAAGGAGAAGCTTGTGAAAGGGGGGGGAGTCTTGTGGTATTTTGATGCCTGTGGCGGGGGAAGGGGAGGGGGAGGGACAGAGGGAGCAACAAAGTTGCATAAAACCGAGGCCTCGTACATTTGAGATAGCTGAATCAAGAGTTGGCTTGGGCGCCGTGTTCTTGGAGCCGAAAAGGCGATTCATTCTTGCGGTTGCGAGGTGTATGTCGCCTGGAAGGCTCCAGGGACCTTGGCTGGGCTTTGGCAGCGAGGTAGTGCTTGGTAGTGCTTGGTAGTGCTTGGTAGTGCTTGCGTTTGTCGGCAAATCGCGATAGGCCCGAAGGTTCTGTCCAGCAGATGCTGCAGAGACTACGGTCGTATAAAAAAGCAATATCAAGCGAACCCTTCAACGATCTGAACACTGTGAGCAGAAGCCGGCGCAGGCCATGATGATAATCATCAGATGGCGACGTCAGGCTCCGCTTTCGCTCGACAGGCGCACGTGATTGGCCCGGTGATGGCCCAAGGCAACCGGGCGAGATGGATGCATCATATAATCCTGTCGTTAGCTGCCATCTGATAGCAGCGATAATAATAGTGCGTAGTAATACATAGTAATAGCACTAATCCCAGACTATACTCTGTCATGCTAGGATCTATGCCTTGTTTTAGGCACCACGAGTCTTTCAAGGTTCAGTTTGTCTGTCTAAAGTACATTAATATAGTAGTGCTTGGTATTTATTTGCAACGCAACCCCTCCTTAACACAAAGGACCACAGCCTGGCCCAAGATGCAAGAGTAACAATAACATTAAATGCAACATCTTTAATAATAACTCCCCGCTATAACAACAATAATAATATAATATAACGATTATCCGCCCTATGCGCAACAGTTAATGGCATGAGGCTGTGTGGCCCCGGGCGGCGCGAGCCGGTCTCGTGCAGGCCTGAGGACGCTCTCGGCTCCCGACAGCCCCTTCCAGAACCACACTACTACGGACCGCAACAATTCTGCTGAATATTCATTCCTCTGCCACGCCTCTGCCATCGCTCTTGCTGCTGCTATTTACCCATTCAGCCAGCAGAGGACGGTTCATCCCCTTCGGAGTACTCCTGCTGCTCGCGCCGATCGTCGACCTCTGTTCGGTTTTGCCTCAGTTCGCTTGCGTGATCCGAGGGCCACCACGGAGTCTTGGGTCACAGTACGTACCCTCCCCGCCCAAAAGCCACAGCAATCGACCTCTCCTCCCAGACCTAGCTCAACCACTGCGTCGAGCGACCAGCCTGCCACAACTGCTGTCTGTCTGTCTATCTATATCACTGTATACTGACTGATTCAACCATTGCATCGTGCAGATTGCCCTGGTCGCCGTCAAAAACAGCAGCGCCACGGTCCCGCGATCATAAATGCCACGCTAACGACTCTCGTCTTACCTCCCAATACGCATCCGTCCTGGTCGATCCCATCATTGAACCAGTTCTCTTCATCGTCGCTCCCTTGACATCTGACGGTACGGACCCTCCTCCTGGCCGCTGCGTTGCTGCACTCTACAAGAAAACACTCGGAGCTAGCTGCTGACTCTCCCACGGCAGCGCGCGGTCGCTCGGATTCTGCCCTTTTCCTGTTATTAATGCTTCTCTTTCTGTCCTGCCACGAGTAACGAAGAGCATACGACGACATAATACTTTTCTCTCCCGCCAGCATTGACCATCTTGTACCACTATCATCCCTAGAGAACTTCCGCTAGATCCATACATCGATTGATTGCATCCGACAGCGCGAATAGACAACAGCATCATCATCATCATCACGGTCTGGTTACACCACAGGGAAACGGCATCGATCCAATAACGCCCCTCCTTTTCTCACTCTCTGGCTTCCTCTCTCGCATACACAAGATACCCTACGTCCTTACGTCCATGATTTTATTTTCCCATTATCACCTGCCAGATAATTCACAATGTTTTGGCGATTCGGGGGGTACGCAACCATTTCCACGGTTGACACCCTACTGGACAAGCCCGATGTCAGCCTTGAGGAGCTATTGGATGAGGCGGAGCTTATCTCCGAGCTCAAGCAACACAACACGAAGCTTATTGAATATTTACGCGAAGACCATATCTTGAAACGACTGATGGAATATGTCGTTGCCCCGCCACTGGTTAACGAAGATGACGAAGATGATGACGCTGCGGATAAGCCGGATACAGCTGCATCCAAACAAGGCGATGAGGAGCCAAGCGAAGAGAAGGAGAAGCATGATCTTCTGGACCCGGAAGACCTCGATAGAGCCGAGAAGCAACGTTCAAAGTTTGCTTATATCGCCTGCGAGATTCTCTCGTCCGAGACATGGTCGATTTTGGAATCCATAATGATCAACGAGGCTTACCTGCGAGACTTTTGGGATTTTATGAAGCGGCCGGCACCGTTGGACTCGCTCCAGGCAGGCTATTTCACCAAAGTCAACGAAGTTCTCTTCGACAAGAAGACCGAGGAAATGCTGGAATTTTTCAAGTCATTGCCCGGCATTGTTCCTTGCATTCTCCGGCATGTTGATAACCCGATGACAATGGATCTACTCTTGAAAATTATCAGTCTGGAGAAAGTGGAGGGCGGCCAAGGAATTGTAGATGTCAGTCTTTTCCGTTTGTCCTATCATCTTTGAAGATATGTGCTAACAACCGCGCAGTGGCTCAAGGATCAGGATTTAATTCCCACCCTTCTCTCCTTTATATCTTCCGACTATCCAACTTCAGTACAGACCTCCGCAGGTGACTTCCTCAAGGCAATCATCACGATTTCTGCCAACGCAACGCAGAGTGAACAGCCCTGTATTGGCCCCAACAGCCTCACTCGACAGTTGGTGTCGGCTCAATGTGTGGAACAGCTCATCGGACTCATGCTGCAGGGAGGCAACTCACTTACTGTCGGTGTTGGCATTGTCATTGAAGTGATCCGCAAGAATAATTCCGACTACGACCCCGAGACCGCTGGTGGCCCCGATGCCCCGCCAAGTATATACGACCCTATCTACCTGGGAACCCTACTTCGTCTGTTCTCGACCCATATTCCAGACTTTATGGCTTTGATTGTCAGTTCTAAGCACTCGAAAATCGTGGATGGCCAAGCTACAATGGTAGATCGTGGTCAGCTCAAAGCATCTTGGGGCAACAATATTGAGCCTCTGGGCTTCGATCGCTTCAAGACGTGCGAGCTGATGGCAGAGCTTCTTCATTGTAGTAATATGGGGTTGCTGAACGAGATAGGCAGTGAGGAATATATTCGACAGCGCGACGCTGAACGGGAAATGCTTGTGAAGCAAGGCGCTTTTGATATGAACGGGGATCACGAATCCGACGCTGATTACAACGAGAATACGGGTGATTTCGGACAAGATTCTACCACCGAGTCCCAATCTAAAGCCCTCAATGCGGCGAATACGGGCGATGATGACGGTTTTGAAGATGTCTCTTCTTCCGGAGTTTTGGTTGAGGGCACAGATGCGGCTGCAAGAAACACGAATGCAGCAGCCCAGCAATCTGAAGAGCAAAGCCAACCGCCTGGACTACATATTGAAGACAGTATTGTTGAGGAAACATTGAATGATTTGTCTGGTAGCTCCAAGATCGAGACCTCGACCCCTGTTGAGCCCTCCGTCGGCCCGCTTTCACCTACCGAGACCGATGTCACTGAAAAGGTGGGCGAAATTTCCTTGGGAAATCAAAGCTCGGCAGTGAACATACCGACCGGGGCAACAAGCCAGCAGTCACCACCAGTGCTGTCTCCCCACTCCGAGGACACCCCTGCACCATTATTTGCTCCTAGTCAAGAGGGACAAGACGTGCAACCAGCCCCAGAAACTACATCGACTGGAACGCCCGCGGGAACAGAGACCCCTGCAATTGCTGAAAGTACCCCCATCGAAGACGAGTACGCTCCTCAGATCCAATACGATGCTCCTGGACAACCTGTAGTGGGGGACTTTTTGAAAATTCAGTTTGTGGAGCACAAGGTTGTTCCCACTATTCTGGTTAGTTTTTTTTGCCTTGGAAAATTGAGATACTTTATCTGACTTGTTATCAGGGATTTTTCTTCCGGTTTCCTTGGAACAACTTCTTACACAACGTGGTTTACGATGTTGTTCAACAAGTCTTCAATGGGCCGATGGATCGAGGTTTCAATCGATCACTGGCTATAGATCTGTTTGATACCGGAAGCATTACAGAAAGGATTGTGGAAGGCCAAAGATGCAGTGATGAATCTCAAGCTACAAGAAATATGAGACTAGGATATATGGGCCATCTAACATTGATAGCCGAGGAAGTTGTCAAATTTACCGAACGACACCCACCTGAGGTCCTCTCTCAAACGGTCATGGACAGAGTGCTCCATAATGATTGGATTGAGTATGTGGAGAGGACTTTATCCGAGACGCGTGAACGTGACAATGCCATTTTGGGTGGCGTGCGCCCCGACATTATGGGTCATCGCCAAGCTGTTATGAATGCCGTTGGCACAGCGCAAGGACTGACTGGCTCCAATGCCCTCGCAAACGCCGGATTGAATGGAGGGGGAGGCAATGGATATAGCTTTGAGAATTTTGATTCAATGACTCATGGAAGTGCATCTAGTGGGGCTTTCGGTCTGGGAGGCAGCAGTTCTCTTTTGAGCGGATTCGGAAGTTCCAGTGACGACGAGGACGAGGATATGGAGGACCAAGACGATGAAGACCTGAAGGACACGACAGACAGTACCGCAGGTAGCGGATCTGAAAATGTGGGTGATTTTCTTCTTACAGATATTGAAATGGACGGTTTATAACGGCAATAACTCTGTCGGGCTATGTTTGGGCTTGCTGCTGCTTTTTCTTGAAACCCTGTTTTTTATCGGGTCGGGGACACGGCGATGAGGAGGGAGGAAAAAAAAAAGCGTTTCTGGAGCGTGTTTCTCGGGGGCACTTGAGGGAATATTATCTGTTACTCCGGTGCTTTCATTTGAAAGCAACTTGGGTTCTCTGCTGCCACTCCTTGAGAATGTGCCACATCTCTGTTCACACTAAGTCTCAAGGCTTTTGTTTCCGCAATGGTCTACCAAGTCCACTTGCCTCCTAGTCGCATCTCTTCTTCCCTTTCTGAATCAAAGTGACACGCTGGAGCATCACAAGCCCTTGCATAGTTAGACGGTTATTTGATTACTCCCTGGCTGCTTTTGTTTCCTTTTTTCTTCGTTTCTGAACAATCTTCACTAGGATATCCTATTTTTATGAACTGCACCATGCTAACGTGTCTCTGGTGTCTTGCAGGTGTCAAGCTCGTCGAGCCAGCCTATCCCAATACTTGCTCCTCCTCCTGCCCCTCTGAATATTGTGCCATCACGGGCACGACGTCAGTTAGCTGCACGGTTGGCTCTTCATAAACAGCAAGCCGAGGCCGCACAGAATGAGGGCTCGTCAGGCGCAAACGATGCGCATGCGAATGACGAGCAGTGGCAGTCGAATCCGTTCGTCATTGCTGGCTTGGAAGACGACAACACAACCTCTCCTGGAACTGTCGCGACCGAGTTCACTGCGGTTGGGAATGACGACAGCCCACCTTCGCCGACGTTCCACACTGGTTTCACGCCCCCCAGGTCGCCCTCTACCAATTCTTCCGACGAGGCAGCCGAGGAGCTGAACGAGACTGTGCGGCGCAAGGTCCGAGTTCCTCTCGAGGTCGATGACGACGACGACGAATACGGCGAGTTCCGATCGGCCGAGATGAGAGACTCGGACGAGGAAGAGGAGGCTATTATCAACGAGTCTCTCGGGTACTCGAGTTTCTTTGGGCCTAGTCGGTACGGCGGATACAACCGGTCTTATGGCAGAGATGGATTTGACAATGACGAGGGTAACGACAGCAGCGATGGAGAAGACGGGCTGGTTGAGATCTTGGTACCTGGGCGAAAGTCGACCTCATCGAATTAACCTTGCGTGTCATGCATGTCTTTTTTGTTTTTGTCCTTATCTTTTCAACGGCCACGGTGTAAATGATCCTCGTACGGCATTTCGTTTCATCTTTTTTTAATGAGGCATGGGTGAGTTGTGTCGTTTGATTAATGCAGAAGGTTGGGAGGATGAAGGAGGATTGATTTGTGTGTTCGATATAACGTTCATATACCACTGTACATTAGTTTATTTGCAAGGAAGTCTGCTTTTAATGCTTCGAATTGATCGCGAATTTATCAACCTTAAAATTTCGCCCCGCGTTTAGTAAACCACATCATGTAACTAGTCACTGAGAAAAAGTGGAACGGAGGTGTAAAATTCATGTGGAGTACTTGCCTACTTTGATTTATGCTTATTGCTACCACCCCCAAACAATACACCTTGTTATCAAAACCCCAATGTTTGAAATGTTGCTATAAGCCAAGTTTTCCCGGGCTATTCAAGTTGCTTCCATAGAGGTTCCGGTTGAGGCATTCGATTTTCAATCCCCATAATCATAATGGACCACAGGTAGGTTTTCTCAATCCCTCCTCTTCTACATGCGAAGCCCAGCAGACCAACACAATACTACCAGAAACAACGCCGACGCAGCCCTTCGAGCCCATTCTTTGCTTCACGAATGGGTTCTCCAACACGGCGGCCGTCTTGACGAGCGCACACAGTTTGCTCGCGATGATCAGCGCGGGGTACACATCCAGGTCAAACCAGACCAGTCCACCAACCTGCCTCGCAAAACATGTGTCATCAAACTGCCACTGGCGCTGACCATGTCGTATTTTGATGCTATTGACTATCATCCTTCTTCTGCTACTAATGATGGCCATGAGCCATCATTTTCAAGCCACGGCGTTCTCTTTCCGAAGCAGTTTGTAACGAGCATCGGATCTGAAGAAACGACGGCGTTTTTCCTGATGGGTCAGTATCTCAAAGGAGAAAATGGCTTTTGGCATCCGTATATACGCTCTCTACCGCGTCCGGATGAGTTGACGACTCCGTTGTTCTATTCGGATGAGGACCTGGCGTGGTTAAACATGACCAGTCTTGCTGCGGCGCGAGAGCAGAGGCTGCAGGTCTGGAAAAGCAATTACGAAAAAGGCATTGCCTGTTTGAGAGAGCTGCAGTTTGAAAATGCAGATTCGTATTCTTGGTATTTATTTCCTTTCCTTCCACCTCCCCCCTTTTATTTGTTCCCTTTGAAAAAAAGATACTGATTGTATCAAGGGAGCTGTATCTGTGGGCATCCACTATCATCTCTTCGCGCGCGTTCACTGCCAAAGTGCTGGCAGGTGTCATTCCAATGGACCAGCTTTCTGAAGACAAAGTATCTGTTCTTCTCCCTATGGTTGACGCAACCAACCACCGGCCCCTGGCCAAAGTCGAGTGGCAGGCTGGCACTGATAGCATTGGGCTCGCGGTTATGGAAGACGTCACGCCCGGCAGTGAGATAGGCAACAATTACGGGCCTCGGAATAATGAGCAACGCAAGTATTCTTTATTTATTTTTTTGTTCTTTTTGAAAACTTGCCTGACTTGTACTACTAGTGATGATGAATTATGGGTTCTGTATCCCTAACAACCCCTTTGAATACCGCACAATCAACCTCCGTGCCCCTCCAGGCAGTCCCCTTGCCCAGGTAAAAGCCCAATATGAGCAGCATTTCGCAAAAGCTTCCCCAAATTCAGGCTCAGAAGACAAGTACTACGTCTTTTCCATCAACTATCACCACACCACCGACGCCGCCTCCCAGCCATTGGAGCTCTCCGTCTTTTCTCCTGATCTACTCAATACACTGTCCATTATAACCGCCAATGACCGAGAGTTAGAAGCCATAGAAATGGACGAAGACGGGTTTCGAATCCCCGTGGCGCAATACGGAAACTCTAGGAACTTTATTGCTGCACTAAACCAGATTGTGATTGAGTTGTTATCATACGTTCAAAGACTGCAATCATCGGCGAGTCAGCTTGGAGAGCCGAGGAATTTACATCAAGTCTACGCAAAGCAGTACAGGGAGAGCCAGATCAGGCTCTCGCAAGCTGCTGCGTTTATCGCGAATTGGGTCATCTCACGCTCGCGGTGTAGTAGTGGTAGTGAGAGTGACACAGAGGGTTGTGAGAAGCTGGTCAATAGCTTGCTTGCGCGTGTCCCGAGCAGTGTGTTTGACTCGGACACAGCAGAGAAAATCAAGGCAAGGATCCTTACGCAGAAATCGCTTCTTCCAGAGGGAAACAGACGCGACGAGCTTTTCCTGTTTCAAGAGCTCTTTCGCCTCTTACCTACGGATATGAGTGATCCCTGTCGAGAATGTCTAGTTCAGATTTCCACCGAAGCTAGACGCGTGGTCGTTATTAGCGATGATATGGGAGGAGGCCAAAGAAGCGAAGAAAATAGCGGTCCACACGGCCTCTTTGCCTACGCGCTATTCATATGCTTCCTTGTCGCAGCTTACCGACAGAATGCATCTCTGATTTCTCCTCGTCTGCGCTCGTGGTGCGAGTTTCTGCTTACGAGGTATACTCCCCCGGCCAATGATGTATCCTGGACGCTCCCCGACGAAAACGACGAGGCCATTCTGTCTGCGTTTGGTTCATTGATCGATGACCATACACCTGCGGAAACTTTTGCTCCCGTGGCATCCATCGTAGGCACGACTCCGGCTGCTGGCGAGCGCGCAATCAATGACTGGTGGCTCTCTCCGAATTGGATACGCTGGGCGTGGCTTGTGCTGGAGCAGGAGATGGTTATGAATGTTGTTGATGAGCCCTTGGAGTATATCATATACGAAGCGGAGAAAAGGATGAAGACGATCAATTTGTTGTATATTCCGGGGGCGGCTCAAGCATAGATCTAATCCAGCACGAGAATATGAAAATATTTAGAATTAGTAGACGCGGGACCTGTGAATTCCCGCATCCCGTCTAGCCCGGCCGATCTTTGCCGAGCCGGGCCTGGTCTGCCCGTACGCCGTACCGTCACCGCGGCCCCCGCCCGTCGTCCGACTATAAAGCGGCCGTCCCTCGCTGTTTTATCCTCGCGTCCTTCCACCTCTGCAATTTCCCTGGGTCCCTCGTCCCTCGTCCGTCTCCCGTCGGTTGGTCCTGCCTCCTCCTGCCAGCGGCCGATCTCCACCGCGTTGGCGCCACGCTCGGAAATTGCGCCCATGTCCTCGCGCGGTCTTCGTACCACTTTCTGTCCGGTGTTTACTCGATCCCGCCTGCATTGAGCGGGCGTGGTAGCGGCTGCAGCGGGTCCTCTCTCTGTACTATCTCTCCATCTCACAGTGAAATGGCCCTTTCAGTCCCAGGGTTTATTTCTGCTTTGCGGTCCCGAATGCTCACCTTTGATGCTTGATCTCGCGGCTTCTAGCCGCTCTTTCGAGTGATCCATCCCTTCGATTCCCATGTCCTGACAGACCCACGGCCCCTTCTCTCAGCCCGCAGCAGGCATCACAGGCTGATACTAGTGGACGCATCTCCTCCGTTACGCCCCGTGCTTGTCGTGCCGATCTCGTATGCCGTGTCAGCGGGCAGAATGTCTAGCTGATGATGACGATATGGCTTTAGGGTGAAACATCGCCAATAGCATAAATCCCTCATGGATGATCGGTGACTTGTATTGCAACTAGTGACCGCCATCTTTCTCTTCTTACGGTCATCGGGAGTGGGCGCACCGGTTCTACTTCGTGATGCAGCGCTATCGCTCTCAGCTTCCAGTCTCGGTGTCCAGCGACGACCCTGTCGTATGGAATAGCGTAGAGTCCACTGCTTTGACTGACGCATTCCAACGTGGAAGAGACCAATGGCAAAAATACCGCATTATCCGAGTGGAGTGTGTGATGGCAGTGATGGCTGCTGACTACGCCTTGAGGAAATACGAGGGTTTTGATCCACTGTCGGCGCCAATAGGACGGGCTACTTCATGCAGCTGAATATTGGAGCAAACGACAGTGAAACCACAGATTTGGCCCGCACTGCCCCGATGGACCAAAGGGAACTTGAGAGCGAGGATGAACAGTACCAGACGTGCCATCGGGCCATGTCTTGCTTTCGGGGTGGAATTGGTGTCTTTTGATTGGAGATCGTCTAGCTCCTGGACGACGACTATGACGATGACGACGCTACATCGGCGATGGCGCGGGCTGATTTCTATTGAAGGCGCGAGAGGAATGAGGGGGCCGTGGCCGGAGCAGCATTCGAGGGGGGAAAGCGACTGTCGCTCACAGCCATTGTAAAGGTGTCGAAAAAGATATATAAACCCTCTTTCAAGTCGCAGCAGAGGAAGAGGAATGTGTTAATCAGGACCTCGGTTCATTTTTCCACAATCCTCAATTTCCACCTCCACAATCATGGCTGTTACCTTAACAAAGATCCCATGCTATTCTCCGACACCTGCACTTCCTGCACTCCCAAGAAAGAATACCCCTCCTAATGATCACTCCTCCAAAAGAGCTGATTCAGTTTCTTCCCTTCACTCAAACGTGTTCCTCTCCCCTTCCTCCCAGCCAGTAATACATCACTCCCTTCCACCTCGTCCACCCACCGTTGTTCCCTCTAGCACAACGAACAGGATCAATGGCCATTCCTCGTACGCAAATGATTTTGACCGAGCATTTGACGGCCTTGTTTCTGTGACAGGAGGGGCAAAAGACAAGGATGGGGTCTCCTCCATTTACGTACCCGCCAAAGGTTAACCTCCCCGCTGTCCATGTCTTTCGTTCATTCTCAGCTTACATGAAACAGAAAATACCGATAGAACCTACCCCCATATAACCTTGCCCGATCAACGCAGCCCATGGCAAAGGACATCGATAGCGACATATGTGGATCCCACGCCGTCATCCACCCGAGAACAATCGCGGCCACGAGATCAGCTTGATCCGACACTGGGATTCGGCAAGTCCGAGCTGCGTGCAGTGCATGCTGACCATTATCTCGACTCCGCCGACCCGGAAATAGAGCCTTCTATACAGGCAATATCTATTGTTAATCGAGAGCATCCCCTGGTGACTCTGCCGGCCGCGAGTTCTGCTCCGTCTTTCTCCGTCTTGTTGCGGAGGTCATCTACTCAGACGGACTTGACTCAGCCGAACTCTGGCCAACCTGGCAGCATCACCAGCGAGGAACCTTCGCCTGCTAGTACAGTGGATTCCGCTGTTAAAGACCCATCCCTTCTTGTCAGTGGAGAAGCGGTGGGCCAGTCGCGAGAGAAACTACAAGCTGGATCGGATAGGTATCACCCGGAACGAAGAAGCCACACGCATGCTAAGTCTCCGCCTATGACGTCTGGGTCGGAGCAGCTCAGACTAGATGTTGAGGATTCCGAGTATGTCTCTGATGCAGGTGACGATGCTCCAGGTTCAGGAGACGGGTGGGAGTACCGACGTATTAAAGCGCGTCGGATCGATTCTTCGGGTCGCAGGATGGCAAGGGTTGAATGGAAAGATACCTGGGAACCAGAAGACGAGCTAGATGGGTTGAAGATGGCGTTGCGGCGGTACGCACGGGAACGGCGAGCGAAGCGAGACTCAGAAGGAACATTTCCGAAATACGGAGCAAGAAAACGCAGGTGTCCTGTATAAAAACGTCTTGTATTTCCCAGTCCGGATTTGTTCTGTATTTGATTGGAGAACCTCGATTGTACTTGACAACACCACTCGAAGTCGATTAGAGTTTATTTCTTGGCTGTTCGATGGAACATTTTCACAAGGCATGTCTGATGCAGGTCTTGCGCTATCACCATCATCAACAAGCGTGGCTGAGAGGAATCGCAAAGGTGGCTGGTTTCCATCTAAACCTAGAGAAAACAACTACGGAAACTAGAAGAGATTGATCTTCTGGTACATTGGAGGAAAGTAAAGCAGTTACCCTGGTCTGCTGTGGGGAAGCGCTTGGCGGAGGAGTTTCCGGGGAGAAGTATAGGAGCTATTCAAGTGTATTGGAGTACTAAATTGATGTAACTGCCCTTGGTTTAAGTGTGAAGATTTTAAAGTTGTATGACGCGAACAGCGGTGATAGTGAACAGAAAGAGATGTGTAGTCAACAATCGTGATACTGCCTTGCAAGATTTTGTTGCAACGGCTGGACGATATCACTGGCTCGTTGCTTTGGAAAAGTGGAAAAGTTATGAAGCCGATACAGACAGACAATCAACTACATATACTATTTATTAAGCGCCGTAAGAAGACTCACTGGCCAGTCGGCCTGCAACTAATTTGCTGCTGATGAAATGTGGAGCGCAAAAGCGCAAAATTCTGCCACTATTATATATTTTTTAAACAATACTTCTGTGTATTTCTCCTGCTGGTGAATCAATATAGTGCTTGGAGAAAATGGGCCCAACTCGTGGTGGATTACGTTAGCAAGTTAGAAGCACAGCTAAGTAAGTTATGTACCCCACTTACTTAGTATAAAAGCCGCTGACCATCCCCTTTTTACCATCACTACTACCATCACTACTACCATCACCACTACCATCACCACTACCATCACCACTACCATCATCACTACCATCACAACTACCATCACCACTACCATCGCAACTACCATCACCACTACCATCATTACTAGGTAGACTTGTAATATGAGTAATGCTATATGTTCAACTATTATCGTATCAGGAGCATGATGATGTCTATAAAACTGTCAGCCTTGTCCCAGGCTCACTGCAATTCAACACAGACCACCTCAGCTCACCGGTTTCAGGCCATCGATCCGCTCAACTTCGTTATTTCCGCTGGATAATGTGCGGAGGCAGGGGAGCATACGATACTACTGGTCTAAAGAAGTCCGGCGCTCCTCCTCCCCCTCCATCGTGACACCGTTCAGCTCGTACAATTTCAATTCGGACTGCTTATGTGCTTTTTCCAGACCCTGGTCTAGGGTTTAGGGCGTTCAAGCAATATGGTCTGCTTATTATGGTTACCAGCCTGGCTTCGCAGCATAGTCGGACATCCATCTGGTACCATGTCCGAGCAGTTACAGGTAAAAATAACTAGCACATATATTTATCTATTATACTGATAGGTGGCCATTAGAACAGGATTGACGATGAACCTGGATACCTACCATTTGAATCCATCCCACAGCGACCCACCGCGGCTTGTACACAAGGGTCACCAGTTCATTACCCTAAGCAGTACGCACCTGTTCAGAAGATGATTGCAGAGCCACAGGTAAGACAGATGATGCACAAGTCTATAAATTAGCTCACATATCATAGACATACGGAAACCCAGGATCTTCCATGAGGATTATAGCCATCACACACATCGACTATCGCGATTTTCCACCTACTGTAAACAAAGCTGGGTTGGTTGTGAAAATGCGGACACTCGATGGGTGTGAGTATATCAAAGGGCTAAAGTATGATGAAATGGTCAAAACGGAAGGGGGGCAGGAAGCCCTGAAAAAACTGGGCCATAATGTAACTGCGATTGTCAATAGAAAGCCTCTCTACCTATCACAATAGAAGATGACGCCTGTCTCCATGACTGCTTGATAGTATCGATCCATGTTCCTAATTCTGGCAAATGGCGATTTCGTTTAGCGTAGTTCCCTTCTCGCCTAACATTTATCTGAACGGGGATGTAAAAATCCTGGTTTCAGTAACGAGCACAGACATCGCTAATCCTAGTTGTATACAGCCTGGAAGCACTAAATATTACACGAGCCTTTGCGCCTGCATGTTCGGTCCACTTACAGACTTTGGTCTGTTAGTGGCGCTGACCTTGCATTGAGTCTCGGCCTGCATTTATTTCAAGCTCTATAAACCAATCCCGCTGTGGCTTCGGAAGCTTTTTTGGTAAGTCAGAATTTCCTATATGAGTCAAGGATTGACATAAACACTTAGTTGTATCTGCATGCTGTAGCAAGGATTCTACCCATCTCCTTTGACTTTTTAGCTTTCGTCGCTAATATTAATCACCAAGCGATGATAAGCTGGCCAGGATGATAGCGTATTGTATCCTGTACGGAGCAAGGATTCTTGTCAGCACACTAAGTCGGATCAGTCAAGAAAAGCCAAAACAGATACAAAGTTAAAGAGATTAGTTATATAATAGGAACCAGCCTACAGACAAGTTTTTCTATACATCATTTTGTGTGTCTATTTGCCTGTTCAATATATCAGTCCAACAGAATAGGACTAACAAGATTACCATCTAGCCCGCCTAGTGGGAATGGGAGACGACCAAAACAAGGCGATACAGTGGTCATATGGGCATGTTAGTATAGAAATAACGAAGAACACCGTCCTGTGAAGAGGTCAGTTAAGAATTCTTAACTTGAACTTGAAGTGACTCGTTTTTAGCATTCATTCAGTCGATTACAAGCGTATTCGCCTTAGGATCGATGACCCGAGTATAACCGATTTTTTAGTCCAGCTAGAAGAGGGAGAGTTAGGCACCTAATTAATAGATAGATTTATTCCTCTCTATTAAACAGTAAACACTATTTCTAATTTATATCAGTTACATGCCAAAAATCTTTTGGGATACTCTTAAAGACTCCAAGATGGTTTCATCCAATAAAAGGCTTGGAAACCCAAGTGTTACAGTGTAAGTAAACAAAATCAACTGTTTTACACCAAACACTAATTAGATCAGCAAGATGAGGATCAGGAGTATTGAGGGTACCTAATGTGGGTACGGAACCATCTCTGTTTGATAATGTAATTGTTTGAATTATGAATGCCAAATAATTTCTCTCAGTAGCTTCCCTATAATGGCTCAGTCATTAATTACACATGTACTAACAGCAACAGAATAAACCTAGGCTAGTGCTCGTCGGACACCGTATTTACCAGCTGCAGCTGATATGCAGGTGGCTGAGTGCTAGCGGCAACGAATACACATAGAAGCTGGTTGTCGTGGAGTCCACCTTGGTCTACTTAGACTCTGTACGAGGCGGCTTTGGAAGGTTTCCAGGCACGTCAGCATTTCCTATCTGAGCCAAGCTTTGACGCAAACATTGAGTGGCATCTGCATGTTGCAGCAAGGCAGCGAGTGCAGATGCCCCCCTGTTGCCACGGCTGAATCCAAGCGATCGACACAAATGAATATATCTGCATGCTGCAGCAGGGATCTAAGTCTTTGAATAGTTGACACATACGCTCATTCTCACCGGTTCAGCTAGCTTGGTCGGAGACCCCGAAAGCTAGACAAGAACGCAGAGAAAATGAGTTTCTCGACAGTTGGACCCAACGGATATAAAAGCCCCAATACCCTTCTGTCTCGCTGTGGACAAAAACCTGAGGACAGAAAGCAAAGACAACATCTTCAACGAAAAAATGTGAGCTTGTCATCCTGAGTGCAATGACTCTTACTAACCAGGTGAATAGGGCCCAATTTCACCCTACAGATAGCCGCCGTCAGGAAATAAATACCTTGAAGAAGTGGATTGCTGAAGAGAATGAAGACCCACAAGGCCCAATCTCCGCAGTCAAAAATCTTGATGAAGCGTCAGTCGTGGAATTGGATTTCGAACTTGCCACTGGAGCCACGATTCCGGGATATCGTTGTTAGCAGATTAAAAGGAACGTCCGGATGGAAGCGAGGAATGGAGTCACTTCCACTATTTCAATTGAGAAACATGCGCGCTAGTCAGCGTTCGGTTCCGTTTACGATTGGTGATGCATCCGAGAGTGAGGTAGTTATGGACAAGAGGCGGACTCGCTAGGTTAGTAGGATGTTCCGTCACCGATCAGGATCATACATACAACTGACTTTATTTTAGCAGGATCCGATAGGCCTAATTTCTGGGTGGAAGCACCGCAGAGCAGGCCGAGGTCGAGGAGCTCCGAACGAGGGTATCTAGGTTATATTTTTTCGGTTGTTGTTTTTCGGTTGTTCTTTAGTAAACATGTCTTGTGGTTATGAAAGTATTGCCTTGTAATCAGCTGCATACGTATAATATGAGAATGGCCATTATTGACCACTTGTAAAGTCTTGCGCTAGCCGCGTCCAATTTCATCGAGACGTAAAGGTAAACAAGCAGCCACCCATCGTGGCATCCAATCAATGGTCTTGGTTGTACACAGTACAATTTGGGATAGCATCTACTGCAGCATTGTCTAGCTGCAGCCGTCATGCATGTGGCTACATCCTAGAAAAAGTCAGCTTACCCTGGTGAATATCAAGCCACAGCGGAGCTCGCGTCGGCCCCAAACATTGATTCAGAGTGCCTGTCATAGTTCTCCTGATCGGCCGCTCTCTGTGTACCTCGACATGCCACGCTAATTTCTTGTGTGCGGTATCTGCGGGGTGGGAGGTACGCGAAGACGATATCTCTTGACATAAAAGGGAGCGAAGTTCCTATCGCGTTCCGTTTTCTTTCACCATGCTATTCAAGTATTTTGCCAACTTGTCAATACGGTCGTGTCTTCTTCCACTCTCATAAGCTTTAGAAATGGTCACAAGGTCGCAGGGAAACGAGACATGTTCGTTTCTCCCTATCCAGGTAGCTGTGCCCCCCTGGAAATTTCTTAACGGCTCGAATGGCTTGAGTCTTTGACATCAAGGACCAAAAGGAGCGTGAAGATCAGCGGACAAAAGCGATTGACTAACTGCTTGCAGGGAACTCCCCAAGTGTAGATTGCCATATACTCAGACGAGCATGGGCAGGTACGACAAGCATCCAATACTGGGGCCGAATTTTTCGATCTCCAAGTTCAGACACATTTCCTTCATTTCGCTCTGACCCATCAGAATGAATCCATGCAGCCAGTCCCATTGAATATTGGCAACAAGGATGAGGTGAACACATTTTACTTTAATGCTTTCGATCGCTTACAGCAGTCAAATTGCCGTGGGATCGCCGTAGAGTTAATCAAAGCCATTGAACCGCGGAAACAGGCTATACACCCTTACAGATCAGGCGAGGAAACAAAGCCTGGCTGGTGGCCTGCTGATGTTCCATATAAAGAACCAGCTCACCTTCGCAAAGAACATAGGTTCAGCCCCTATTTGAAAGTCTATTCACTTACAGATTTAGATCAAATAAAATTGCTTCTTCACATTATACAGGATCTTTACCTCCCCAATATCAATGCAGAAATACTCTACGAAGCTGCCAAATGGGCTGTGATTTAACCCTTAGAGAAATCGAAATTACTCGATCAAGTCTTTCGCGTTTGAAAAAAGGCAGAAGAGTTGATGATGTGTTAGAATAGTACAGATCAGCTCTGAAGACTCAAGATTATTGGCGTTAATCCAACTTAGATCCGACTATCTTTGATGGAAGTGAAGCAAAGCCGAAACATCTAAAAAGAGAATACTCAGAGGATCCTGCACTGCAGCCAAATTCTTATACGTCCGAGGATATAAACTATAAGAAGTAACGGTGGCAAATAAGCTAATTAGATCATGCCGATTCGATAACCACCACACCCAGAGAAATAGTTGCCTTTCCCCAAGGAGCTTTTGAATATGGGAATAATATATCTTCCAGACTTATAAATCTTAACGAATAAGCTCCTCTCCGCTATTCAGTGCAATCACTATCATGTTCCTAAGATACTGTACCCCAGCCAACCAGCTACTATGCATTCACATCATTTTATGGTTCTTAGTATTCCACTTACGGTACATCTCAAGCGCTGCTTTCTACAGGGCCATCCGTGGACTTTTACCAGGATGCGCATGCACAGCTATAAAGTGGACCCACTGCCTCTTCCTGTCTGGTACAACAAATGCAGGAGTGATTTATTTCACTTGGCCCAGATCAATGCCTTCAAACTTGTTGATAGAGATTACTTGTATTTATTGATCCAATGTCTTAGATTAATAGTATCATTTCCGCTGGTCACGCTTTGGTGACGGTGAAGAAGGAACAGTTGGGGCACGGTCATATTGAGAAAGCAGTTAAATTTAGCCAGAAATTCATGGAGAAGGTTGAAGGAACTGAACAACTCAACAGTTATTCCAATTAATGATTCCGACCCCCCTCATTATTAGTGTAGTATGACCTTGAAGAGCCTAGGGCTTAGCATATTGTGGCTGGAAATTAGCACCACAGTGAACCTGTGTTGGTCACTTGCTGAAACCTAGATGCCCAACACGACAGTGATCACTCACCTTTGTCAGCCAAGATGAAAAATTTGTCAAAATGCCGTGTGAGAAAAACTATGTAGTTCTATCATCAGTATTCAGAAATAAAGGAGAATAAACTTATAGAGAGAGTGATCAAGATACAGCCTTACATAGAGACTGGAGTATGGATAATAGTAGAATGGCTACGGGAAAACTTGAATTGCATTGTTTCCGGATTTGTGTCCGAGGATACATCTTACTGTCCGGAGACTCCGGAACAATATTGATTTGGAAATTGTAAGGACACTTATAAAAGTTAGTTAATCCATTATAAAACAAGGTGACTACAAACTGAGCCGAAAATTGTGATACGAAGAATATTGTCAATAAAAGAGCCAGTTAGCACAAGGTAGGATGTAGACTTGAGTTTGGAAGAAGGTTGGATTGAAATGATAATCCTGGAGGAGATCCCGGATATATATAATTAATGACGTCCTCAGGTTTTTATAGGTATATCCACCTTAAACAAGATGACTAGACCCAATAAGCCTGAAACCCGGTCAGCGTTCGGCATAACAGGCAATAATCCTTGTGAAACACAAAATATCCCTAATAGAGACACCCCTTGTGAGGACCTAGCCAACCACCTCTTCCGTTGCTGGAGAAAATAATAGGCTATTCTCGCTCCACGTGAGGCCTAATTTGCTGAGAGACCTTTCTAGACTTGGCCTGCAGACGTGATGTCTTAGTTTGCGAGGTACCAACAAAACATCAACTAATTATATGCTGACTCGAAGTGATTACTTATCAGTCAGTTTCTGGGTAAGTTGTTCTAACTGAGCTAGAAGTCTGTCTTCTCGTTCTCTTTGCTTTATTAGCAGTTTTTCTTCCCGTGCCTTTTGTTCTGCTTCTCGCTTCTCTTCTCGCTCCCTCTGCCGCTCCAATTGCGTAAGCAGCTTATCTTCTCGGTCCTTCTGCTCTTCTAATTATTGCTACAATGTCTAAACTATCATGTATAGCTCTAGTTATAAGCCTTGACCCAGTAAAGATATTGTTCGGCATAACCCAAAATAATCCTAAGACCCAATACATGATACCTAAGACTCAATCTCAACATTATCACTTAATAAGTATTCTTCTAGGTCTGGAACATCTTCTAATAATTATATCAACCAGTCGGTATAAATCAGTAGAAATTCACAATCAACGTTTTCTATAAAATAATAGCATGCCCATTTATCCTCCTTCATCTAGATATTGAATTATACAACTAGCCAGTAGAAATATAATATATTCCCGTCATCAAACTCAAAATAGTAGCCATATATCCGAAGCCCTTCAAGTTTATAAGACAAAGAAAAGCTAAAAATCCTCCAATATACCTTTTCAGGACAACCCATAACCCAAGACAGAGAAACCACAGCTCGCAGAGCGATACACATACTATATATATTCTACCAGTCCACAAACTCCAAAGCCTGATTCCCATATTTAATTTCTACTATCACATAAGGAAAGTACATGTCTTCTTAAACAGTATATAATGATTTCTCATCTGGTTTAATTCCCAGTGTTCGCCGTTAACTCTCTGAAAACATTGACCATTTCAAGCCTTACGTGTGATCTAGCTATAGCTTTAGGCCATAGATTAGCTCTATCTTAACCCACAGATTATTATATCTATCAATAACATCTTTCAGTCTTATTTTTCTCTGGATAAATTGATTCTCAGCAGATAGCATAAGAAAAGGGTATAGATCTATAAAAAAATACACTTCTAACTAGTTCTACAATGCATTATAAAAGTCTGTAATATATTCATCATTAAACAATATACCTTAAAAGGATTTAATCAGTTAATAGAGAAATCGCTCACAGAACGCAATATCGTCAGGGTAAGGACTAGAGAATAACTATCATATAAAACAATCTTTAATCTCAAAAATTATAATATAGTTAACAGCCTTATATACAGATAACTTAGCATCTTAAGCTAAGCTCCTATCACTATCCGACAAGAGAGATCATACCTGCCTATAATCAGTAAAGATCAACCACAATTACAATCTTTTCAATACTAGTTAGCTTATATTATCCAACTCACTAATCTCCAATGGTGCGGATATCCAGTCAAAGATTTCATCAGTATATTCTATTGCTATATTTATAAAAAAAAACCTAGTCGTTGCTTCATATTCCAAATTAACCAGATTCTAAAACTCAATCAATTACTTCAACACTGCAAAAGAGAATCGTAACAAACCTCACTATCAAGATTAAGAGAGAAGGATAAAAGTAGATGTTATACTTTGATCTGCTCTTCTTGCTCTTTTTTCAGTGATCCTAAGAAGATGTTCAAACTCTCCTGCCGTCGCACTTTGGCCGGTCACTCATCATGGCTGTTATTATGTAAACAGGGAGATTACGCACGTTTCATAATGAACTTATTCCCGTTTAGAGAAGCACAAATCTGGCGCTCGCAGAAGGTAGAAGACACGGATAATCATAGGACATTGTTTCATCGGTGTGGTAAGGAGTTGGTTCTTTGGTGGTAGAGCGACGAAATCGGTTCCGCTGGCGCCGAGCCTGGCGACCATGTGGGGCGTTTACGGATGTCCAACCAAGAATACGCAGGCGCCCAGGGCGACGATCTTACCTTGGCATACTGCCTAAAAATAGGTCATACCTCTGATGTTTTATCTTTACTCGGTCGTGCATGGATGAGGCGTCCCT
Organism: Talaromyces islandicus; assembly: GCA_000985935.1. Lineage (NCBI taxonomy): Eukaryota > Fungi > Ascomycota > Eurotiomycetes > Eurotiales > Trichocomaceae > Talaromyces > Talaromyces islandicus. The sequence goes on along the minus strand of CVMT01000002.1, from coordinate 7,695 downwards.
GGAAAAAAGGGATGACGTCAATGGCTTCCGCTACTGTGTGCGGCCTTGTGAGGAGTTGTGGTTTGTGAATCTGCTAAGGAGCTGATGGTAGTCTCCCTCGGAGGGTCTATCGGGGTTGAGTTCCCGGAAGCTGGCCTCGCTGTTTAGTATAATATTGTTGTCCTCCAGGGTCATATTCATCGGTGGCAGCGGTGGGTGCGGGGGCAGCTCAGGTTCGGGCCTGGCTTCCTGGCTTGGCTTGGACCTCGAGGCTACCGGCTGCTGTGATTCCTTGCTGACCGCGGAGCGTACGCGCTTAGCGGGCTTGACCTGCCTGAACACACGCTCCGGGTCGCTCATCATAACGGCTGTAGTGGTCGTCCTGCGGGCTGAACGCCGCTGGATTGGCTGGCTCGGTGTCTGCTCAGCTACCTGGCTGCCCGATTGGGTAACAGACAGCGTGGATTCGATCTGCGTGTTCATATTAGGTAGGGGCTCCTCCCCCGAAGACTTCGACTTCGTGGGGGGTCGGCCACGCCCCCGGGTGGCCTTGCGAATGGTTGGTGCGGGCGGCTGCACCTGCATCTGGAAGGGGACTGATTGGGCCTCTACTGAGGCCGATCTCCTGGTCGTTGGCGCGTTTGGCTCCGCTGGTGTGGCGTTATTGGTGGGTGCTTGCTTCGGCCTGAGATGCTCAGGCACGCGGTGGAAAGCCTCGCAGCTTTGGATAGCTGCTTTGGCGCGGGCTATGGCTTCCTGTCTTACCTTGCAAAGCCTGTTAATAGCGCGGTGCTTCTCACCGCAATTGGCGCATTTTGGGATGACTTCCTGGCCCTGCTTGGCAGGGCATTCCTAGGTTGGATGCCCTGCCGCGTAGGTCCCGCAGGTAAACTTCTTGTATGGGCACTGAGCGTGGGAATGTCTATATTTCTGGCATTTCATGCACATTCTACACCGTCCCTCTCGACAATAGGGCCTATTGGTGTGAATCTTGGACTGCCAGATCGTGCCTTTGGAGATAGCCGCGTTGGCCACTAATGGGCTGGTGAATTCCACCACGAGCGAACCCTCCCGACGGCGAGGCTTGACAAGCCAGCTAAGATAGGCAATCTGTGCACTATTCCCCCCAGGTGTGTTGATTCTGAGCCAGCAGTTCCACTTTCCTCGCTGCGGCTTGCTCCGGGGTATCAAGATTCATGGAGTGTGCTTTCACCCCGTCGACGACTATCCCGTATGTGGGCACCCGAACCCACGCTCCTGCGCCAAAGGCTTGAGCCTAGTGTGTGGCGTGCGTTCTCAGAACCTTAGCTGCAGCGGCATTGGAAGCCCGTAGGCTGATATCTCCTGATGGGAGTTGTTGTGCGGTAACCACTGCATGGCCGGCGAGAGCCAGGCTAGGGATCTTTCTGGCTGCCTTGGCTCTCGTATGTTCTGTCTGTCTGACTATGTTAACTGGCTTGGCCTGGCGGAGCTCTTTGCGAATAGCAGCGTCGCGAATCTTGACTATAATCTCATTGTTGATTCCTAATTCTACAGGGCTGATCCCCGGAGTCGACGTTCCGACGCTATGAGCCTGGGGGGCAGATGCTGTTTTTAGGCTGGCTTGCCATTCCTGAGCCCGGAAGCTTTTCTAGAAGGTTGAAGCCGATTGGGAGGTGTTTTATGATACGGTTGTTGCTTGCTTAGCGGTGATTTCCTTGTGGATTAGCGTGGTGTCTTGTTGAACTTGCTTTAGGGCCTTCCTGAAGCTTGTCAGCGCGTCTGAGGAGTTGCCATTGGCTGTTTGTGTGAATTCGCGCACCTGGTTGACGAATCCAATGATGAATTCGTCCCCGAGGCGTTCCTTGTTGCTGTTGATGTAATGGAGGGTCTCCTGGGCCGCTTTGCCCAGTTCCTCCATGCTTGTAAGGTTCTTCATTTGACGTGTTTTTCCCGACGCGTGGCGCGACGGGAGCGACTTTTCCGTCGCGGGAGGCGTTATTTTCTCTCCCAGCACCATCTCGCGGTCAATCCTAATAAAATTAGGACCAATCGATAGCGCGGAGAGTTAATTATAATTGATCAGATTCTGGGCCGAATCCGGCCAGGTTTGGGCGAGTAATTTCAAAAATTGAAACCGCGCAGAAAAAGATGTTTTTTTTATCCGGATGTATCTGGCTATTGTTAAACCGCGCTGAAAATTAACCCAGAGACTTTTACACTATTTTTCTGCTTGTCATTGGAGCTTTAGCGTTTTCAAGTCATAATGCACTTACAGTTATTAATTGAAAAGGACATGTTTTTTTTAGATTTTTTTGTTGGGGTGTGATGGGAACTAGTATATAGTATATATCGCGTAAAAGCTAATTGTAGTACACAAAAGTTTTTAATTGTAGTGAACGACGCTAACCCTAGATTTAACTAACAAAAATAACCCTAAAATAGAGTTTGTGATTGTAGTACGTATAGTTGATTACAATCAGGTATTTTGGTTAGGGTACCTCCCCATAACTACTATAGATGATAAGAGACCAAACACTTACTGAAGAATTTAGTCCACAACAAAGAGAGTGCCGTTCCTCACAGCTTCTACTTCCCGAAAATTTGTGCGCCTCTGCCGTGCCCACTCATGAATCTTGTCGAAGTTCCGGCAAGTGTGATGGGTGGCTGTGTTAAGTATAATCCTCCTATTCACAAGGGTCCATTCCATTGGGGTGAGATCTGCATGACACTGGATTGCCTGCCGTATATGGTTGATGCAGTGCCCTACATTCATGAGCGAATTAATTAACTTGCAAGGAGAAGGGAGTGTAAGTGAGCAACGAACCTATATGATCTTCACGAGATGGGTCGTCCGGATGGTTGAAGACGTCGTAGTAGTCGGGATATATTGCTTGACGAAGTCGGTTCTTGAACGTTGATACTTTAGCTGTTCTATCTCATGCAGTATATCATTATCTAGCCTTTTAGTACTTACAAGGCAGTGAAGAGAATGAAAGACCTCGAGCCCAGTAAAGTAATAATCAGAGTCTGGCCACTGAATTGTTCTTCCTTCCAGATTGGCGTCTGAAACCTTCAGATTTATATTTAGACCTTGGTTCATTGTAGCGAGTCAGTAAGTGTATGGTATATCAATTGATATTTTGCACCATCACATCTATTCTAAATGGGAACAACAAACCGGATAAAAGAAGATCCCACGCGCGATCAATCTCCGGCGTTGGGCTTCCAATGTATTCATGGCCTCCATAGTCTGTGGAGTAGTGTCCCCTCTCGTCTAACTTGACCCCGCCGTTAAATTCATATTGTATTAACTCGATTTCGGGCTTAACAGCTTCTATCCACGTAGTATTAGACTCAGGTTGAATAATACCATGCTTGTATGTCGCCCTTACCTAGTTCCGAAGCAAACCCGTTCTCATACGACGAATGGCTTGTTTGCGTATTGAAATTGCTGATCCAGTACACAGAGCCTAATCCGACCCAGAAAATATTCAGCGAAATAGATAGGGCTATGAGGAACTGTGTGGTTCCCTTATATCGATGGCCCTTGGGCCATGATAGGTTCGATGGCTTCAGGAGACTATCGAATTCGCGTTCGCTTAAATCGTCTTGGTCTATCATGACGGTTGCTTGGATGTAGCTTCGGTGGGCGGCGTAGGGTTCAATTCCAGAATATTTCGCATGTAAAGCTGGTTAACTGAATAGCGCCTCAAGTTTTGTGGCCACGGTAGTCATGCATTTAAGGATCTGGCTTACTATCACGTAATACACGGTAGATTAGTTACGTTATAGTTAATAGTTGTTCTGGTGACTTATGTGATCAATTCACTCACGTAATAGGACCACTACAGGTAGTCTTAATGAGTTTTTGATTGAACACCTCATAGTCTGTCGGCTTGAAAACGTTCACAAGTTCCAGATCCGCATTTTATTTGTCAAATGTCTATATTCTCATCACAACATCCTTATCACTCAAGGCAACCCCACGATCAATACAGCCACCAAAGGCTCATGAAAGAAGAAAAAGATGATGATGATGAAAATGAGGAGCTTCCCCAATACTCTTCAGCATCACGCCTTATACCATGGACATGGTGGTGCCTACTACTAAACACCGGACTCGTCGTGGTTGCTTTCCTTGCTATCTGGAAAGTAGCGACTCCACCACCTACAAGCCTGCACGACTTAACCTTAACAAACGACAACAAATCATTCCCATCTGGGCAGTTGGCTTGGTCGCAGAAGTTCACTTCATTGCCTTGCGGTAAGTCTCCAGCCGAAGCATTGGCGCGAGGTTGCCACTTTGATATCGTTGCTACCGCATGGCTTCCCCCGAAGTGTATTGACTACGAATTGGTGTCCGAATTCATGGCCTCGTACCCGTGGCAATATTTTCCGAGTGCGAATGGCACTGATCCGTACTCGGATGATCCTGACAGGAACTCAGACTGGGCTCATCTGGACGACCCATCGCTGGCATTACGCCCACTGTTTGTTTATGTGGAAGAAGCTGAATAGGGCGTTAGTACGGGGATGGATGACAGATGCTGAGACAATTAAGTTGGGACATACTGACCATTGTTCTACAACTATTTTGGAGATGAAAGATCCGGATGTTATTGGGAGTATTGTGGAAGTTATTTACCCACCTTGTTGAAAGGAGTCAATTAAGCCAGTTGGGTGTTTATTTCCGCCTAGCGATATGTTTTTTAAGTCATGTCAATATGCTGTACATAACTACCCCCATAGTTGATCTTGCTAAGACCTTCATCTTTACTAAAATATCTCCTTGAAAAGTCAAGCCTGACAAAGCTCCTTGTAAAAGGCATCCATCTGTGGTTCGCGCCCCAAGAAATCAGTTAAAATCTTCATCCCGTCCAGGCTCCCTCCCTTCTCAAGAACAGTATATCGGTATCTCCGGCCCTCTAGATAGTTCATAGGGTTGGCTTTGAATATGGTATAGAACATATCTGTGGAATAGACCTTCGAGCTATATCATGACTTTTAGTAACCAAATCAATACTCAGGTCAAAAGAATAAATCTCACAACAAGTAACTATAGTACCCTGCATCATACTCCCCTAGCAAGTGTTGGAAACGTGTTTGACCATGGCCCCAGTTGTCACCCTCGGGGCTATCCATGGGTAGAATCTTAGCTAGGAGCTTGTTGTATTCCGCTGAGATGTCTAATTCCTCAATTGCATGGCGGTCATCAGGCTCGTGGACTAGCATATCAAAGATACTAAAATGTAACTGACGCAGATGGAATAGTGCACCATTTATGTGTTTGGCTTGGAGAAGGCTCTCAATCATCGCGTCAGGCATTTGTTCTTGAGGCTGAGGTTCCCTATCTGCTTGTTCTTTCCAGTGGCCAAGATACTCCGAGGAAATATATGAGTAGTGTCTGCTTAATGACTGTAATACTGATGGTGTCCAACACCAGTTCTCCAGCATCTGGCTAGGGGCTTCTCCAAAGTCTACTTCTGTCTCTGTGCCGTGGAAATGCGAGTAAGTTGTCTTTGATACAAGATCATGGATTCCATGGCCTAATTCGTGGAACAAGGTAACAACTTCGTCGTGCTTCAAAAGACAGGGGGTTTCAGAACTAGGCTTGGAGAAGTTGCACACCAACGCTGTGGCAGGATATCGGCGTTTACCGTTTTCTTGGATGAAGCCCTACGATAAGTCAGTCCTGATCTATAAAGGGGTGTAAGCATTGTAACAGACGGGTATTAGGTTGAAATTGGCTGCATTCGCATATTTACCTTCCCGAAGGAAAAGATCCAAATAAAGATACCCGACGAAGCCACCGTCCTCGTCATAGTTCCAGACGCTAAAGACCTGCACGTCTTCATGCCAGATAGGTGCATCTCCAGGATTAGCCAGCTTAGTCATCTCATCTCTGATAAGCTCGCTGAAAAAAAGACCAAATAAAGTCTCGCAGATCCTCAGCATACCCATAATAGTGCTTTGAAAAGGGAAGTATTCTGCAATCTTCTGTTGGTACACCGAGTACTGCTTCTCCAACATCATTCGATGATAGTATTGATGATCCCACAAAAAATATTGATCATCAAATGATTCTCCCCGGGACTCAAGGTCGGCCTTCTTGAGTTGCTTTAGCTTCTCGACTTCTCTCTTACCATTTTCTCTCAATCGAGCTTGTAAGTTGCCAAGAAAAGAATTCACAGTATCCGGACACTTGGCCATCTTATCTTCAATCCGCAAAGCAGCATGACTAGGATACCCAAGCAGACGAGCCGCTTCATCACGAAGCAGTATAGCCTCCCTGAACAGGGACACATTCTGTCCACACTTATTCTCGTTAGCGATATAGATGCGTTTCCGTGTCTCACCGTCTCTCGCATATTTAAGTGTTTGGAAGAGGTCTGAATCATTAAGTGTCACTTGGACCTTATCCCCATTGTCCTTTCCCACTTCTCCGCCCATTAACATAGATAGAAATTTACCCGGTAATCCATCCAACTCCCCAGCTGTAAACCAGATACCTGCACTATTTGCCTCAGCCAAATTTCTCTGAAACTCAGCCTTAATACAACTAAGCCGCAACCGAATCTCCCGAAACCGATCTCTTTGGCACCCAGCCGACAACTTCAGCCCATGCCGGATATAAGTCATATATATCTTCTTCAACAGGCGATGGGATTCTAGATCCAGATCATCATTTTTATGGAAGACTGCGTCAACCAGCGCAAATAAGTCGTCATCCATGGTCGTCTCGATTTTGTAGCTATCCAGAATATTCTGGGCCTCGATGGAGGCATTCCGCAGTTCGTGATTGGTCGATACGGCTCTATAGAAAACAAGGATATGGGACTTGGAAGCCAGAGCGTTGTCGATATGAGCAAGGGGTAAAATGACGTTCGTGAATGTTGCGGTGTTGGGCTGCACGTTCCTTTTGATCTGGGTTTGGCCTTCGCGTGCATGTTCGATTAGATATTTGGTGTCTTGGATGATTGAGACCGGGTTTGTTGCGAAGGTTGGGGGTTCCTGGGGTGGGTTTCGTTTCATTGGGCCCCCCATTCTTGATGAGTTGCAGGGTTTCTCTTTTGCTTTGTACGGGGAAATTGGATTTTAGGGACTCCTGGCTTGGTTTGGATTGAGAAGCGGGAAGGGTGAGGAACTAACGTATTTCACGGGTCAACGGCGCACACGGGTCAACGGCGCACCGCACCAAATTCTTTCGACTTTCCAACCCACCACTCACTTCAAAACTTCGTTATCATCCAAAAATGGTCCAAAATCATACTAAAAAGGACGGAAATTATGAAGGAAGACTTCTACTTGCTATTAACATGTTAAAAAATAAAGAAATCACAGCTATATATAAAGTAGCGCGTATTTATAATGTGTTAGAAACAATACTTTGTAATCGACTTAATAATCGCTCTAAGAGATCAATTATAGATAAAAAATGTCAAAAATTATCACCTACTAAAGAGGAATTGCTTTGTATATAGATACTATCTATAGAATCACATGGATATCTTATCTGGTCTTAAATACTTCAAGTTATAGCTAATATTTTACCTTTAAAATACAGAGATACTACTATACTAGTTACTGTTAGTATAAACTAAATAAGCAGCTTTTTAAAATATCAAACTAATCTTAAAACATAATTTATATATTGATTGAACTATTCCTATACTAAATACAAAGATCTAAAGCTTATAAGTAAGTATTTTAATATTCTCTAATATATTGTCAAAC
>CVMT01000001.1:6105554-6124992 GCA_000985935.1 Talaromyces islandicus | reverse complement strand
TTATATATCTTATAAATTAAGTAGATAGATTCTTGAAATCTATTAGAGTAACTATCTATTTATATAATCCTTAATCTATTAAGAATATTGTTTTTAAGATATCTTCTTCCTTTATCTATAGATTATAATATCTCTATTAAATGTTAAATATTATTATAATTTACGCTTTTTATAGTAAATCTCTTTTTTATTTTTAATATAATATCTTATTTATATTATTAATTATCTAATTATTTATTAATTAATAATTTAATATTATTTATAGTGTTTTATCTTTCTTTAATATAAATAGATCTTATACTAAGTTTAATGCATTTAATTCTTATATATATCTAGCAGTATAAAATTTAGTAATAAACTATTTTTTAGTTTATAATTCTTAAGATAATTTTTATTATTATTTTATTTATCTAAGCTTAGTTCTTGATTTTAATTTAATTATAACCTTATACTTTAGTAGATATATTAATAGTTAGTAATCTTTTTTTATAAATAATTTAATAAACTTATAGTATTTTTTTAGTAATTTTTTTAATATTTTTTTTAATTTCTTTTTATAGATTTCTTTTAACTTTATTTATATTTTAGTCTATTAATCTATTTTGTTAATTTCTTTAGCTAGATCTATTTTTATTTATTAATTTAGTTAAATCCCTAACTTCATAGTCTATAGTATCTTTAGATCTATTAATATAGTTTTGTTCTTCTAGTTAATAATAGAATTATATTTTTATAGCTAAGTTATTCTAAGTATTATATTAAAATCTTTTTACTTAAAAGAGTTTATATCTATTATAATATTTTCTTTATATTCTTCTAATTATAAAGTAACTATAGTTTATTTTATATATTCTTTAATTATAATTTCTTTTTTAAAATTCTGTACAGTTTACTATTAATTTATAGTTTTTATTAAGATTTTATATTATTTAATATAGACTTTATTAATAAAGTTTGTTAATACTTCTAAGTTAAGAAGTAATCTAATTTTATATCTATTAATTATTCCTTAGATAATAAATACAGTTTTTCTAGATCTAGTTATTACGATTATATAATACTTTTTTTAATATCAGTTGATATATTATTATTAGTATTTTTTAAGTATTTTTTATTACTTATATTAGTTTCTTATTAGTTATTTATAATATAGATATTTAATTATATAATATATTTTTTTTTTAATATTATTATATATAGAGTAATAAATTTCTTTTACATAATACTAGCAATCTTTAAAGTCCTTTAGATAGTTATAGTTTGATTAATAGATAATTAATAGTACTTTCAGGATCTATCTATACTGATTCTTTGAGATTATATATATTAGATATCTAGGTTTATAATATTAAGTCTAATATATCTTCTTATAGTACTATTCTCTAATTTATAAATAATATATATAAGAATATCTTTCTATGTATTCTAGACTATTATAGTATAGTAAATATTTTTTAGTTAGTAAGATATATAAAAAATTTTTTAGCAAGTTTCTTATTTCTTTGGTTATGTATATTATACTTGTGGTATATCTATTATTAATATTATTTATAGTTTATAATATAGTACATCTATATTATTCTAGATTCTTTCTAATAGATTGGTTTAGATATTATATAATTATATCTTTAAAAGTCATTACTACTTTTTAGAATATTATAATTAATTTTAGAGAATTTTTTAGTTATTTTTTTATTGTTATTTGTTATTTTTTGTTATCTTTTATTATTTCTAGGATATCTTGACTTGCTTCTAGAATTTCTTATAGTAGCTAGTTAGTTGCTTCTACTAACTGTATTCTTTGTAGGGTATCTAATTCTTAATTTAAGTTTTTATAGTTAATATAGTTATTTTTTTTACTATCTTAAAATGTTAAAGGATATTAATTTTTACTTTTTAATGAAAGGTTATTAATATATTATCTAGTAGTTTATCTATATTAGTTTTTCTTATAGAGTTATTTTATTAATTTCTTTCTTTTCGCTGAATGATACTATACTTATTAGTAGAGTTGTGCTTCTTTTGGTTTAGTATCTTCTTTTTAGAATAATTCTTTTTCTAAACTTTACTTAAAGTATCCTTTAAGTTATTTAAAACTAACTTTTTATTTAATTTCTTTAAAATTATTTAATATTTACTGAAATTTCTATTCTATTAATTCTTTAAGATTATTAATTTAATTATTATTTTCTTTATTATCACTTTTTATAGAAGTAATAATTATTTATAAAGTAATTATAATTTATTAATAGATAGTTATTACTTTCTAAGAGCTAATATTATTCTTTTAATTTTATCCTTATTAATACTATTATAAAAAGTATTCTTTCTATCTATATTTATAGTATGTCTTGTCCTTTTTATACTATACTATTTCTTTCTTACTAATCGTTATATTAAGCTGTATTCTCACATTATTATTCTTATTATATTAAGATCTATGTGATTTCTTTATATTAGCTTGATAGTATTCTTTATAATATCTAATATTTCTTTTTTCTATTTAGTAATTATACTATTATAGATTAATTTGTAATATAGCTTCTATTATTTCTTAAAATATTTTAAAATAAAGATTTATTATCATTATTATATCTTTAATACTTTCTTTAAATCTTTAGTAAAATTAATTATAGTATTTTTAATTACTATATTTAAGATTATTAGATACTTATAGATATTTCAAGATATATTCTCTAACTAATTATTATTATTTAATTTTTTTAATCTTATATATAGTGACTAGTTCTTTATTAATAGTTTTATAAAGTTACTTAAGCTTTTTTTTAAAATATTTATAACTGCTAAATAAGAAAACTATTTTGGATTCTTTTTATGATTTAAAATTTTCTAACTAATCATCTACATATAGAGAGAATTATTTTATTATATTTTTAGTAAGGAAGTTTATTATAGCTATAATCTTACTAGCTTCTCTATTTAGAACAATATTATTATTAAAATAGATTAATATTTGTATTAAGAAGGTTTCTAAAGTTCTAAAGACTCTTAAAAAAGATTTAATCTTTCTAATTTTTAATCTAATACCTCCTTATACTTTTAGAGTATCAAGTTATTCTAAGACTTGGTAAAGTTCAGTAGTAAGAGTCTAAGAACTAATAGTAGTCCTAGGATTATTACTAGAGATTGTTAATAATGCTGAATTTTTTACTATAATTAGCAAAAATTGATTACTTACCTAGTTCTTATATTTTATGCTATAAGGGTGTTTTATTATTAAATAATTCAATAACTCATCACCAAGATATAAATTATAAATAGATATTCTATTAACTAAAGATAAAAGAAAACAATAATATAGATAATTCTTAAATAAAATAGAGAAGAGACAAGTACTATCATAGTGTCAAAACGTATCAACCGTTCTTTACCAAGAGAGGGTGATCCGTTGGTAGTATTCTGCCGAATGACTGGGGTGGTGGAATATAAGTATCCTGGGGGTAGTTAGGGCTAAGATATATTGCAGAGCAATATATCAAAGTAAGTTAAATAATAAGTTGATAAGCTGAATAAAGTATATATTCAATTTAAATAAAAAATAAAACATAATAGACTAAATATATAATAGTAAACGAGTGTCTTTATATAGTTATCTCTATGTATAATATATATATCAATTTGTTAGTTAAATGCTCTATATACTATATTCAAGCAAGTATAGCACTTATTAATAAGCTACTATATTTACTATGTAGTTATATACCTAGTTTTATAAAATAGTCCTTTCTATAAGTTATCTAGTTCTATTTAGATAACTCTTCCACTTAGAGCTTCTTTCTATCTAGATAATCCTTCTATAAGAAATATATTTCTATAAGATATTATTCTCTATATAATATCTTATTCTGTATATAATATTCTTCTATAGAGAACTCTTTTCTATTTAAAGTATAAATATAGATATTTTTTTCTTCTTAGATATAATTAGATAATCTCTCTAATAATAATTTCAGATAAATTTTATTTATATAAATAGTATCTACTATCTTATTAATTAGTTATAAGTTATTAATTCTTCTAATAATCTTCTTCTTAAAGAACTAACATTTTAATAATTATATAAATAGTTATATATCTTTATACTATTAATAAGTTAGTTCCTATTCCTAAAATATTCTTTATAATAATGTTCTGACCATATCTTTAAAGTTAAATATTTAAAAGAATAACTTAATTACGCAAATAGAATAATCTAGTATTACCTTGTTTATTTCTTATTAATATTATATTAAAAAAGGTCATTTATATATAAAATTAGAAATTTTAAGTTATTATAGCAAGTGTACCTATAATAGTTACTATTATTGTATTAATATAGCTTTATCTAATTTTATATAGAAGAAGCTCTTAGCTACTTAAAAAAAGATTAATAAAAATAATAAGAAGATTTATAAAAAGATAGTTACTTTTATAACTTATATAAATTATTTTTAAAAGTAAAAGAAACTTCTTTAAAAGTATGTTAGTAAATTTATTTAAACTGATATAAAAGATATAGAGAAGTTAGAAAAACTAGAAAAAAAGAAGAAGCGAAGACAAGTAAAAATAGAAAAATAAAAATAAGGGGTAAAGTAGAAGTCTTAAGAGATAATTATCGCTATCTTAGAGTATATTCCATTTAACTCTAATACTTTTAATTCTTTCGATCTAATTCTCTTTGACTAATTTATTAATAGTATTCCTAAATCTTATCTATATAATTTAAGTTTCTAATTAATTCCTATAAATTATATTCTATAGAATAGCTCTTTTATTTAATAAGGTATAGTATTTTTTTTTTTTTTATTTTTCTTTATAATATTTTTTTAACTTTATATTCTTCTTCACTTGTTTTATTGAAATTATCTTATTAATTCATTATTAGTTCTAATAATAAAATATAGAAAATTAGGTATATTCTTATTTAGCTAAATAACTAGAATTTATAATTGTTATTTATAAGTTTTCTTTTAATTATAAATAGTTTATACTTAATAGTATTAAGTTTATTACTAGACTTCTTACTTAAAATATTAAAGTTTTTATTTCTTATTATTTATTATAAGAGATAAACTCTCTCTCTCTTTTAAAGGTTTAATATATCCTCGTGCTTCCTATCATAATAGGTTTTTATTCGTAGTTTAATCCACTGGATATCTTTTGACATAGTCTAGTACAATATCTATAAGTATTTTTTTTTAATTACTGTTTATTCTAATATCTCTTCTCTTGAGATATCTGTCCAAGACATTCATGGTTATCATCTAAGATTTGTATAATACGATACTTGCTTTATTATCATATTTTCAATATTATTCAGAATGAACTGTGTAATTAGTAGTAGTTCTATCTAATCTTTTTAATTCTAATCTAAGTAATATCATAGATACTATTATACTATCTAAATTATTTTTTTAAACTAACTATTAGTCTATTAGTAATTTATAGTTGATAGCTTATACTTTATTCTATAAATTTTTATAATAGTCTGCTAATACTTTAATATAAATAATTTATTTTAGTCTAAAATTATTTTTTTTAGTAATTCTATCTATATATATATAATTCTAAGTATTAATATAGTAAGTTATTCTATAGATATATTTTTTATTATTAGATTTAGAATAATATATTTCATAAGTCTATCTATAATAATAATTATATCTATATAAATAATCCTAGTAACTAGATTCTTCGACTTTAATAGTCCTTAGATAAAGTTAACTATAATACTATTCTATACTTATATTAGAGTGTTTATAATAATTATTTTTCTATAGAGTTTATACTATAATACTTTATTTTAATTACAGTTATTATATTAATAGATATATTCTTTAATTCTTTTTATTATATTTAAGACGTAGTAGATTTAGTTAAGTATTTTAATAGTTTTATTAATCTCTTAATATTTTTTATTTAGCAGGTTATAATACATACTAATAATCTTATTAATTATCTAGGCTAGAATTATAATCTGGTCTTTTTAGATAGTGAGTCCTTTTTTTATTTGAAGTACTTCTGCTTTAAGTTTCTTTTAAATTTATTTATTTTCTTGTATTGCTTTTTACAATTTTACTTGAAATTCTGTTTTATAAATGGTAATTATTATTATTAGAACTATTTACTTGTTGTATTGTATTCTATCTAGATCTTATTATAAAATATTTGTTTTTAGTGGTTCAATCTTAATTCTATAATCTAGTTGTTGACTAAGGGCGTTGGCTATAACGTTCTCTTTTTCTTTAATATATTTAATTCTAAAGTTGAATAATATTAGTTCAAGTATCTTTTTTATTTATTTTTCTATTAATTCTTTAATTTTTATGAAATATACTAGATTATGATAGTTATTCTATATAATTATTTCGTATTTTGTTCTTTAGAGGTAATATCTCTAATGTTTAAAAGCTTTAATAATAGTTAATAGTTCTTGATCGTGTATATTATAGTTTCTTTTTACTTTCGTGAATTATTATAAGTAGAAGGTGATAATAACTTATTCTTTTTCTAGTTTAATCTATTCTAGGATGAGTCCTAAGGCAAATCCTAATATATCTGATTGTATTAAGTTTTATAGTTCAAGATTATATAATTTAAGAATTAGTGCTTTTTTAACTAATTCTTTAACTTTATTAAACACGTCCTATTATTCTTATTTTTATTTAAATGGTTGTTTTTTTTATAGTAGTTTTATTATTAGTCTTATAATATCTAAGTATTTTTCTAAATATCTTCTGATATAGTTACTTGCTTCTAAAAATTCTTATATATAGATAACTTCGGTTAATATAAACTAATTAGTAATTATCTTAACTTTTTCTAGTAAAATCTGGAGTCTTTTTAATAAATATATTATTTCTAGATACTTGACTATAATAGTATTAAATTTATACTTCTTGATTTTTAATATGATTTCTGTTTTTATTAGCTTATCTATTATATATTATATATAGTAATTATATATTTTTATATCTTTAGAAAAGACTATGATATTATTAAAGTAAACTGTTATAAATTTATTAAGATACTTCTATAATAAAAAGATTATATATCTTATAAATTATATAGATAAATTCTTTAATTCTATAGATATAATTACTTATTTATATAGTCTTTTATCTATAAGAATAGTAGTCTTTAGAATGTTCTTTTTTCTTATTTGTAGGTTATAGTATCTCTATTTAATATTAAATATTATTATAATTTTTGCTTCTTATAGTAAGTCTTTTTTTTATTCTTAATATAATAACTTATTAGTATTATTAATAGTCTAACTATTTAGTAGTCTGTAGTTATGTATAATTTATTTAGTATTATCTTTTTTTAGTATATAGATATTTTATGATAAGTTTAATAAGCTTAATTCTTATAAGTATTCTATAGGGTAAAAGATATTAATAAACTTGTTTTTTATTTTCTATTTATCTCTTGATTTTTATTATTGTTTTATTTATATTAACTTAGCTTCTAGTTTAAGTTTAATAGTTACTTTATATTCCAGTAGATGTATTGGAATCTAGTATTCTTTTTTTATAAATAATTTAATATAGTTATGATATTTTTTTAGTAATTTAATTAATACTTTAGCTAGTTTCTTTTTATAGGTTTTCTTTAGTTTAAGTTTTATTCTATAGTTGATTTTTTTATAAATTTCAGTAATTTCTCTAATTTCTAGATTTATTTAAAGTTCTTATTGATTAACTGTGATTGTTCTATTGGTCTAGTTAATAATTAGGTTGATCTTCTTTAGCTACTTTATTTCTACTATCGTGTTATAACAGTCGCTATTAAGTGGTGTTAGGTCGAATGAAATATTGAACTGATAATTATTTAACTGAATCTTTATATTTCTAATTTATTTTTTGTATTCTTTATTAATAATATTTCTATTAGCTTCTATAACTTTAACCTATTCTGTAGTTTACTTATGTGGTATTTAGTATTTTTATATAAATTCTTTATTAATATAATTTTTATTCGCTTCTGAGTTAATTAATATTCTTGCTCTTTTCTTATTGATTGTTATGTTAAGAATAATAGATTCTTTTTTAATTTCTATTATTACTGTGATATAGTAAATTTTCTAATATATCTTCTAGTAGTGGTAAATCTTTTTATATTATTTATTTTATTATTATTCTATTATTATAGGTATTCTTTTGTGGAATTAATAAGTTCTTAATTAGTATTCTGATGTAGTGATTTTGTTGTGATAGAGGTGTCTTTGTTCTTAGTAGATACACTGATATACTAGGTCTCCAGTTAGATATTCAAACCGGGATATATACAGGATCTAGAGTGTCATAGGAAACCAAGCATAAAGATTCTTTTTCTATTAGTATTATAGATATCCTTGATCGAGACATAGTTTCTATAATAATCCCTTATAAATATTTTCTTCTGTTATAAGGTAATATTTGTACGCGCATCCTTTAATATATTTAATATATTTATTATAGAACTGTATTTCTTTTGACTATAAAAGTTGCTTATACTTTTCCGTAATCTCCTTATAATATTATCTATATGTAGAGTATTTTATATAAGTCTATTTATAGTATTTATTATATTCTTTAATATACTACATCTAAGTCTTTATAAACTATTCTTAATATTCTATTTTTATAAAGTAATAATTATATATAAATATTTCTTTATCTTTAATCTATTCTTTTTTTATTTCTTTAGAGTTACTATTATTTAGTGCTTTTTATTTCTTTTTTTTTAAATATTTCTATACTTCCTATTGTACTTTCTTAATAAGTTAGATAATCTTATTAACTAGGTTAATATCTTCTTTAATTATCTGCTGTTATATTTCTTTCTAGTTTAGCTAGGGTATTTTATTAATAGCGGTAGCAAGTCTTGTTTATTTAAAGGAATCTAGTTTTTAATATAGATCTTTATATATTATCTATTTTATATTATCCTATAATATTATATAGCTAAAGATCCTTCTGTATGATAAGGAATTCTTAGTATAGCTATAATACTGGTTTTTACAAAGGTCTTTGTTTATCTTCTTAGTACTCTGCTTGTTATACTCTTTCTGAGCTAGTTTTTTCTCTAAGCTTTATTATAAGCATCTTTATAACGACTTAGAACAATATAAGACTCTTATTATTATTTTTATTATTTCTTTCTTTATCTATTGTTGGTAATAATTGTCATCTGACTACTTAACCTAGAAGTCTTCTATATTACACTTAGACGGTTATGTAGATTATTCTATAATTATTACAATCTTCTATTATAAACTCGGATTAGCTGGTTCTTTATCTATATCTTGTTAGTATTATTTCGCGAAATAGTCTTTCTTTTTATACTTATAATATACTTTTTCTTTTTTATATTATTCTTTTTCTTTCTTAGTAATAATAGTATTTATTTATATTCTAATATCTCTATCTTGGTTATATTAAGGTTTGCGTTTTCTTTTTTAACTGACTAGTTGTTGCAGGAAACCTCTAAATTTTTTCTATTATTAGAATTCTTGTTTCTTCTACTTGATTTTAAATAGTTTATTATTAATCTTAACAGCTATCTTAATAAATCAGTTAATATCTATTGGTCAGTCAAGCTTGATAAGCTCTGTCTAAACCTCTTCTTTAAGTATATTTTTAAATATTATAATTTATACTCTATTGTTATATATTAAAGATGCAATAATTTGTCTAAACTTGGCTACAAGTTATTATATTAAATTAGTCTGTCTTAGATATTATAACTGATATTCTATAGTCTATTATTCGTTAATGTTTCTAAAGATTTCAGTAATCTTTTCTTTGAATTTTTTATAACTTATAAATAGGTCTTAGGTAATAATATTCTAATCCTCTTTGATATTATTATAATAGTCGCTTAGGATAGATTATATTTATTTAGCTGCTATATTAGTAAAATATGATACTATAAAGATAATCTTTTTCTTCTTATCTATAAGATTGTTAGCGTCGAGGTACATATCTATATTGACTAGGAATATTTTTAGCTTAGATTAAGTTCTGTTAAAGGTTATAAGCTTAAATAGCTTGATATATTCTTTTGCGACTACCACTGCTTAAGCGGTGATAGCTGCTAGAGTCGTAGAGGATACCATAACTTGGGCTTCTAGCTGATTAAACTGCTCCGTTTTTTTATCTAGCTGTTATTCTATAGCTTAAATATACATGGTTATTTATCTAATAAACTCTTCTATACTTGCAATTCAATCTTCAGAACTTAGGTTTGAATTCTCTAGTTACTGCGCTTTAATACATCGTACTAGTTACTTATAAGAGGCTTAGACATTTCCTAGATTAGCTATAGACGATCTGTTGTTTCCTATTATCGTTAGCTATACTAAGATTTTGCTAATACTCAACTTCTAAATAATTAATTATAAGAGTGTTTTATTGTTAAAATATATCAACTATTTTTTACTAAGAGAGGGTGATCTGTTGGTAGTATTCTGTTGAATAACTGGGATAGTGGAATATAAGTATTCTAAGGGTAGTTAAGGCTAAGATATATTGTAAAGCAATATATTAAAATAAGTTGAATAATAAATTAATAAGTTAAATAAAGTATATATTTGATTTAAATAGAAAATAAAATATGATAGACTAAATATATAATAGTAAATAAGTGTTCTTATATAGTTATCTCTATATATAGTGTGCATATCAATTTGTTAATTAAGTACTCTGTATGCTATATTCGAGCGAGTATAGTGCTTATTAATAAGCTGCTATATTTACTATATAGTCATGTGTCTGGTTCTATAAGGTAGTTCTTTCCGTAAGTTGTCTAGTTCTGTTTAGGCAACTCTTCTGTTTAGAGCTTCTTTCTATCTAGATAACCCTTCTATAAGGAATATGTTTTTATAAGATATCGTTTTCTATATAATATCTTATTCCATACATGATATTCTTCCACAGGGAACTCTTTTCCGTCCGGGGTATGAGTGTAGGCATTTCTTCCTTCTCGGGTACAATTAGATAATCTCCCCAATAACAATTTCGGATAAGCCTTGCTTATATAAGTAGCGTCTGCTACCTTATCGATTGGTCATGAGTTATTGATTCTTCTGACACATAGTAATAGACTTAAAGACTGTTAAAGAGTAAATAATAGTATACTATTTCCTTAAGAGAATAAAACACAATAGACTAAATATATAATGATAAATGAGTGTTTCTATATAGTTGTTCATAATATATTGCCTGATATATTATATTGTATCACTTGATACACTATATATATCACTCAATATAATATATTATAGCGCCTACTACTAGCTCATCCTAACTCACTGAGTGCTCCGTTTCACTAAACCCGGTTGGGTTAGCTTCCGCACATGTCTTTTCCCTATAAACATCCTATGTAGCGTCTTTCAGCGGCTGCTGACATAAGTAGTATCGATTGGCTGTGAGTTATTGATTCTTTTGACATATATATTTTTAATTTAAATAAGCATACTCACTATAGTAAAAAGAATTAATGTACTTTATATAAGACTTATTAAGCTAAGCATAGTGTCAGAAGAATCGTTAACTCACAGCCAATGATACCCCGAACGGTGCTATTACATCAGCAAGACAATGTATTGACTAAGTATAGATTGAGACGGCTAGTCTACTGCTTGATACGGCTACCCGCTTGCCCGCACGTGACAAGCTAGAAGCAGGCGCTACAATATATTGTATCGGGCGATACAATATGGTGTATTAAGTGATATGATATAATGTATCAGGTGATATATTATAGAAACTATATAGGAATACTTATTTACTATTATGTATCTAGTCTATCGTGTTTTATTCTTTTTTTAATTAAATAGTATACTACTATTTACTCTTTAACAATTTTTAAGCCTATCATTGCGATAGTACTCGCTTATTCTCTACTTTATTTAAGGATTGCTTACATTATCATTCTCTCTTACCTTTAGCTAACAGAATATCCACTTATAATTCATATCTTGGTGACGAGTTATTAAATTATTTAATAATAAAATACCCTTATAGCACGAAGTGTGAGAACTAGGTAAGCAATTAATCTTTGCTAATTATAGCAGGAAATTTAGTAGTATTAATAATCTCTAGTAATAACTCTAGAACTGCTATTAGCTTTTAGATTCTTACTACTGAATTTTATTAAGCTCTAGAATAACTTGATGCTCTAGAAGCATAAAGAGATACTAGGTTGAAGATCAAAAAGATTAAATCTTTTTTAGAAGTCTCTAGAACTTTAGAAACTTTCTTAATACAAATGTTAATTTATTTTAATAATAATATTGTCCTAAATAGAGAAGCTGATAAGATTATGGCTATAGCAAGCTTCTTTACTGAAGATATAATGAAATAGTTCTCTCTATATATAGATAATTGGTTAGGAAACTCTAAATCGCAAAAAGAATCTGAAATAGTTTCTTTGTTTAGTAGTTACGAATATTTTAAGAGAAAATTTAAATAACTTTATAGAATTATTAATAAAAAACTAGTTATTATCTATAAGATTAAAAAGATTAAATAATAATAATTAATTAAAGAATATATTTTAAAATATCTATAAGTATCTAACAACCTTAAGTATAGTAATTAAGAATACTATAACCAGTTTTACTAAGGACTTAAAGAAAGTATCAAGAATATAATTATAATAATAAATCCTTGTTCTAAGATATTTTAAGAAATAATAGAAACTATATTATGAATTAATCTGCAGTAATATAATTACTAAATAGAAAAGAGAAATACTGGATACTATAGAGGATACCACTAAGCTAATATAAAGAAACTATGCAGACCTCAGTATGATAAAGACAGTGATATAAGAATATAGCTCAACACTATAATTAGTAAGAAAGAAATAGTATAGTATAAAAAGGATAAAACATACTATAAGTATAGATAGAAAAAATATTTCTTATAATAGTATTAATAAGAGTAAAACTAGAAAAATAATATTAGTTCTTAGAAAGTAGCAACTATTTATTAATAAATTATAACTATTTTATAAATAGTTATTACTCTTACAAAGAGTGATAACGAAGGAAATAATAATTAAATTAATAATCTTAAAGAATTAGTAGGATAGAAATTTTAATAGATATTAGATAATTTTAAAGAAATTAGATAAAAAATTAGCTTTAAGTAACTTGAGGGACGTCTTAAGTAGAGTTTAGAAAGAGAATTATTCTAAAAAGAAGACGCTAAACTGGAAGAAGCGTAATCCTACTAACAAGTATGGTATTATTTAGTAAAAAGAAAGGGACTAATAAGATAGCTTTGTAAGGAAGATTAATATAGACAAATCACTAGATAGCGTATTAATGATTTTTTATTAGGAAGTGAAAACTAATATCTTTTAACATTTCAAAACAATGGAAAAGATGACTGTATTGACTATAAGGACTTAAATTGAGAACTAGACATCTTATAGAGAATATAGTTGACAGAAGCAACTAACTAGCTACTGTAGAAAATTCTAGAAACCAACAAGGATGTTCTAGAAATAATAAGAGATAATAAAGAAATAATAAATAATGATAAAAAAATAACTAAAAAATTCTTTAAAATTAATTATAACATTCTAGAAAGCAATAATAACTTCTAAAGATGTAGTTATATGATATCTAAATTAATCTGTTAGGAAGAGTCTAGAATAACATAGATATATCACATTATGAACTGTAAATAATACTGATAATAGACTTATTATAAGTGTGATATATATAGCTAAGGAAATAAGAAGCTCGCTAAAGAGTTTTTGTATATTTCACTAATCAAAGGATATTCACTATGTTATAGCAGCCTAGGATATATAGAAAGATATTCTTATATGTATTATCTATAGACTAGAGAATAGTATTATAAAAAGATATATTAGACTTAATATTATAAATCTAGATATCCAATATATATAGTTTTGAAGAATTAGTATAGATAGATTCTGAAAGCACTATTGATTATTTGTTAACTAAACTATGACTATCTGAAGAACTTTAAAGATTGTTAGTATTATATAGAAGAAATTTGTCATTCTGTATATAGTGATATAGAAAAGGAAGTATGTTATATAACTGAATGCCTATACTATAAGTAACTGATAAGAAACTAGTATAAGTAATAGAAAGTGCTTAAAAAATATTAATAGTAATATATTAACTGACACTGAAAGAAGCATTATATAATTATAATGACTGGATCTAGAGAAACTATGATTATTATTTAAGGAATGATTAACAGACATAAGACTAGACTACTTTTTGACTCAGGAGCATTAATAAATTTTATTAGTGAAGTCTATGTTAAATAATATGGAATCTTAAAGAAAACTATAGATTGATAATAAATAGTATAGAATTTTGAAGGAGAAATCATAATCAAAGAATATATAAAGTAAGCTATAGTTACTTTATAATCAGAAAAATATAAAGAAAGTATTATAATGGATGTGAGCTCTTTTAAGCGAAGAGATTTTGATGTGTTACTTAGAATAACTTAGCTATAGGAATATAATCCTGTTATTGATTAGAAGAATGAAACTGTGTCAATAGATCTAAAAATGCTATAGACTATAATATTAGGGGTTAAACTGAATCAGTAGACGAAGGTAGATCTGGCTAAGGAAATTAACGAAATGGGTCAACAGATAGAAGTATAAATGAAATTGAAAGAAATCTATAAAAAAGAACTAAAAGAAGTATTAGAAAAATTATTAAAAAAATATTATAAGTTTATTAAATTATTTATAAAGAAAGATTATTAATTATTAATATATTTATTAGAATATGAGGTTATAATTAACTTAAAACTAGAAGCTGAACTCAGATAAGTAAAATAACGACAGAAATTGCTTTAGGAATTATAGACTAAAAAGTAGTTTATTATTAAATTTTATACTACTAGATATATATAGGAATCAAGCATATTAAACTTAGTGCAAGATCTATTTGTATTAAAGAAAGATAAAATATTATAAATAGTACTAGATTATTAACTAGTAAATAATTAGATAATTAATAACATAAATAAGGTACTATATTAGGAATAAAAAAAAGATTTACTATAAGGAGTATAAATTATAATAATATTTGATATTTAATAGAGATATTACAACCTATAGATAAAGGAAGAAGATATTCTAAAAATAATATTCTTAATAGATTAAAGACTATATAAATAGGTAATTACTTTAATAGATCTAAAGAACTTATCTGTCTAGTTTGTAAGGTATATGACGCATGTCTTAAGGGAATATCTTAATAACTTTGTTACTGTATATTTTGATAATATTATTATATTCTTGAAAGATTCTAGTAAATATAATAAATATATTAGAAAAGTTATAATAAAACTTATAAACACAGGATTGATTCTTAAGATTAAAAAGTATGAATTCGACATCACTTAAGTTAATTATTTAGAAATAGTATATACAATAAATGGAATAAAAATATTAAAGAAAAAGATGGATATTATTCTTAAATAGCTAACTCTAGAAAATGTTTATAATATTCAATCTTTTTTTGGAGCAATTGGCTATATTTAATAATATATTGAAAATTATACTAAGATAACAATACCACTTATAAAGTTAATCTAAAAGGATGAGTCTTTTGATTAGATAACAGCTAGATAATAGATCTTTAAATAAATTAAAAAACTTATTAGAAGTGTGCTAATTTTACAACTTTATGACTAAGAATTATAAAGTGTTATATGAATAGATGTATTAGAATATACTTTAAAAGCTATTCTTGAACAAATTAATGATAAAGGAGAAATGTAGATTGTCGTATTTTATTCAAGGAAATTTATATTGGTAAAGGTCAATTACGATGTATATGACAGAGAATTACTTGCAATAGTATAAGCCTTTTGGTAATGGTGATATTATCTCTAAGGAACGAAATATGAAATAATTATGAAAAGTGATTACTATAATTTGAAATATTTTATAATAATAAAAGAACTGATAGGATGACAAATATGATAGTATAAAGAACTATTAAAATATAGCTATTGAATTGAATATGTACTAGGAAAATAAAATGCTGTAGCTGACGCGTTAAGTAGAAGACTAGACTACGCTATTAGAATAGAACCTCTAAGAATAAATATTCTGTAGGAAGAATTAGGCGTTTTATAACATAATTATACTATAGTTATTGTTACTGCAATAAAAGTTATTGATGATAATCTATTTTATTAGTAGCTACACAAAGAAACTGTAATTAATAAATAAATCTAGAAAGAATAAGAATACTGATAAACTGAAAATAGAAATAGATTGATCGTCTGGAATAGACTGATTAGAGTATTATAAAGAATGACTATAGAAGTTATTTAACGATACCATGATCCACTAACGAAAGAATACCAAGAAATAGAAAGAATAGTCGAAATAATCTCAAAAATGTTTTACTTTCTATATATAAGAAAAAGAGTTAAGAATTATATTAGAAACTGTGATAAATATAATTAAAATAAAATATTATACTATAAACCCTTTAGAAAAATATAAATACTAGAAATACTAAACAAAGTATAAAGAAGTATTATAGTTAATTTTATTTAAGGACTACTGTAGTCTAAGAATCCAATCACAGGAATTATCTATATTAACGTAATAGTAGTAGTTAATCAACTTATAAAATATATTATCACAGTATTAATGTTAAAGAAAATAATAATAGAACAATATATAAAGACAATAATATAATATGTCTTTGTATAGACTGGATTACTGAGTAAAATAATCATAGACCAAGATAAGCTATTTATCTTAAAATATTGGCAGATAATTACCAAAGTATATAGAATATAGTATAATCTATTAACTATTAATTATTAATAGACTGATAGCTAGTCTGAAAGAATGATTTAGATAGTTAAATAATATCTTTGATATTATCTTAATTAGAAACAAGATAATTAGATAGAATTACTATTATTAGTATAATTTATACTTAATAATATAGAAAATATTACTACAAAACAAGTTCCTTATTTTGTAAATCTTAGATGGTATCTAAGAATAATATAGTTTAAAGTACCGCGAGAAGGACTATTAGAAATTATGATAGTTAAAGTTAAGAAACTATAAGTACTCTATTAGATAATATTGAAAGATATTAAGTGATTAGAAAATAGAATAAAGATTTATTATAATAGAAAGCGTAAGGACGTGCTAATCCTTAAAAAGAGAGAGAGAGTCTACTTACTATAATAAATTATTAGATAGAAAAAATTTAATATTTCTATAAAGAGATTAAACAATAAACTTGATATAGTTAAATATAGATTCTTTAGAATCTAAGAAAAACTTGCTAATAATAACTATAAACTCTAACTATTAACAAGAATAAAGGTGTACCTAGTATTTTATATCTTATTATTAGAATTAATTAAAAATCTAGAAAATAATAATGATAAAGTAAGTAAAGATAAATATAAAATTAATAAAATCTTGAAAAGAAAGTTAGTAAATAGAAAAATCTTTTACTTAGTTAGCTAGAAGAGATATAAATCTAAATATAACTTATAAGAATCTATTAAGTATTTAAATTATTCTAAAAAAATTTAAATATTTTATTAGAAAGGAACTTAGAGAGGATATAATTAAATTTATTATTAGATAATATTAGAAAATCTTAAATAGTAGTAGTAATAATTTTATTTAACTTTTATTACTTAGTTTTCTATTATTATTTCTTCTTTTTCTTCTTTTTTAACTGCTTTAACTTCTTTATTTCTTTTATGTTTTTTACTATAAAATCATTAATACACTTTTAAAATAGTTTATTCTATTTTTAAAGATGATTTATTTTTGTAAGAAGATGCTTAACTTCTTTATAAGTCTTTTTCTCTTATAATCGAATTTAATTTTGAACTGTAATAAGCCGCTGCCACTCTTTGTCTAAGAAAGATGACTTAGACTCAATGTATTTTATACTAGGAGTCTTGATATATTTATTACAATAATCTAAATATTCTGATTTTATGTAAGTCTTATTTAAACAAGTATAACGAACGCAAGGAAGTACTATTTCGAAATCTTTCTGTTTAATATGATAGGCTAAATTATTTTTACGAATATCTGACTTTGAAGATATGGTTAAATTATTATCACAAGAATAGAAAAGAAGAGAAGATAGTTACTTATCTGGAAATATGGATAGCGTATGACTATTTATTGAGCTGTTGAGATGCTAGCTTAGAAGAAGGGGATTGTTAGAAGAATCATTAACTTATAGCTAATGATACTTCAAACAGTGCTATTACATCAGTAAGACAATGTATTGACTAAGTATAGATTGAGATGGTTAGTCTACTGTTTGATATGGCTATCCGCTCGCCCGTATGTGACAAGCTAGAAGCAGGTGCTATAATATATTGTATTAGGCGATATAATATGATGTATTAAGTGATACAATATAATGTATTAAACGATATATTATAGAAACTATATAGGAATACTTATTTATCATTATATATCTAGTCTATCGTGTTTTATTCTCTTTTCAACTAAATAGCATACTACTATTTACTCTTCAACAACCCTTGAGCCTATCATTGCGATAGTACTCGCTTATTCTCTACTTTGTTTAAGGATTGCCTACATTATCATTCTCTCTTGCCTTCGGCTAACAGAATATCCACCTACGATTCACATCTTGGTGACGAGTTGTTGAACCGTTTGACACATAGTAAATATAAGAAATAATTATTTTAAAATCTTTCTTTATAAGATAATAAGCTAGTTTATTTTTATAAATATCTAAAATTTTTAAAGATATATTTAGACTATCATCACAAGTATAGAAAAATAAAAAAAATAGTTATTTATCTATAAATATAAATAATATATAATTATTTATTAAGCTATCAGGATACTAATCTAGAAAGAGAAGATTATTAGAAAAATTAATAATTTATAGCTAATCAATACTATTTATATTAGTAGCCGCTGAATAACACTATATAGAATATTTATATGGAAAAGATATATATGGAAACTAATTTAATTAGAATTAATAAAGCAGAATACTCAGTAAGCTAGAATAAGCTAGAAGCAGATACTTCTAAATATTAAAGTAGGTGTTTTGATATAATAAAATAAATATTATAATATATCAAATTAGATAATTTAATATAGGAACTATATAGAAATACTTATTTACTATTATATATCTAGTCTATTATATTTTATTTTCTTAAGAAAATAGTATACTACTATTTACTCTTCAATAATCTTTAAGTCTATCATTATAATAGTACTCATCTCTTTTCTACTTGTTAAGGATTGCCTACTTTATCGTTCTCTCTTGCCTTCAGCTAACAGAATATCCACTGACGATTCACATCTTGGTGACGAGTTGTTGAACTGTTTGACAAAAATATAATATAAAATATAATATAAAATATAATATAAAATATAATATAAA
>CVMT01000001.1:6087947-6105362 GCA_000985935.1 Talaromyces islandicus | reverse complement strand
GAATAAATAACTTGCTAAGACATATAAGAAGAAGAAGCAAAAACATAGATAATCTAGGAAGTAGATAGAATATGGACAAGAAATCACTAGAAAGGAAGCTTAGGCACTTATATAAAGTCAGATTAAGGTATCTTAAAGTGTTCCTGCTGCTCTTGCTGAGCCCGAGCTTCCGGACTCTCAACCACTCGTACGCCGCCAATTTAGGTGTAGTGAGTGTAATATTCTCGGGCATAGAAGGCCTCAATGCCCTAATCGTACTAATAATTAATTTTTTGTATATAATTATTATATGGGTTGGAAATTGAGATTTAAAATCAATATGGAACGCGTTTTCGGGCGGAAGTGACCAACTCGGTGTCCTGACCAACTCGGTGTCCGATTACGTTAACCTGT
The DNA here is from genome assembly GCA_000985935.1 of Talaromyces islandicus. Classification (NCBI taxonomy): domain Eukaryota; kingdom Fungi; phylum Ascomycota; class Eurotiomycetes; order Eurotiales; family Trichocomaceae; genus Talaromyces; species Talaromyces islandicus. The sequence continues at coordinate 6,104,969 of CVMT01000001.1, read as the reverse complement.
ATACCGCTTGAGCTCTCGTCAACCACCCCTACCCATAGGTATATCTGGAAAAACCACATACTTGGTACCTAGTACAACTACCTACTACTATTTCATCAGGAAAATCCGCAAGGGAGTTCAGAATAACCCCCAATCAGCAGGCAAATAGTATTTCGCTCTGCTCATCTATTCCAGAACCTCAATGAAAACTTCGTTCCGCCTAACATACCACAACGACTTATGGTCAGAAGACTAGATTAGACCATTATACAACTTATGAAGACTCTTCTCGGTGGCTATACCTGCCGAGCTCCAGTAACCGTAGTTTCATGAACATGATGATGCTGCCAAACCTAGGCCTATGTAATACCTAGGTTCTATCGAGACATGATTGCTGTTCAAAAGGATCGTATGACAAAGAACCGAACAGCCAAATCTGAAGCATTTGCAAACATCGTATGATAGAAGCCCAGAAATGTTACGAATTCACCGAGAAGCCACCGTGAGTTCCGTGGAGCGTGTTCATACTGACTCAGAAATGCTGGCCTCCTCCATGTCTTCCATCATCACCCGGCGAACTTCGTCGTCTTCTCTAATGAGAATATGACGTCGATGACGATCTTTAAATAATTTGCTCAAGTTGACAGCCCAGTGCAAAAGATTTGGTGCGAAGAGAATTACCGAAAGAGCTGCCAGCAACCAGATGAGCCATATAGCGACGAGGAAGTTACTAAACCCAGCCATTTGTAATCCCCTGTGTAGATTCAACAGTCAGTTAGGGTGAACACGATGATCCGAGGAAATACCGACAAGGCAGTATTTATCCATCCGCCAACCAAGACTGCCCAACCAACGATGGTATGAATCGCGGTCACGAGGCTTTTTCTTCCACTCTGTTTATAAATAAGGTGATGAAGGTATCCCAAAGTGAATTGCACGAAAACGCTGATAAATATTACGAGCCCCAGCATCTGATGCGGGCCCACATTTCCATTCTAAGATATAATTTAAGGACATGTTAGTAACTAAACAAGGACATCAGAATCTGTGCTAATACCTTTCTCAACGACAAATACTGGTCATTGTAATGGTATGATAAGGAGGGTTGGGTTGGAGGTAAGTTACCTTGATGGATTCCCAAGACTTGATAAGCATAATGAGTATTGCCGCCGTGCTGGCAAAGCTCGCAACAAGCTGAAACACCCAGTGAAATATGAATGATCTAGATACCCCGGTACGGATGAGAAAGATTGCAAATGGAACCAAAAAAGAAAATGTCAAGACAAGAATAGTTCCATGTGCGCGAATTGAATATCCATGGTGATGGTTGTGTGAGTCGCGTTTAGCAAAGGGGTCTTCGGAGCCTGGCATTCTAGGACTGACCGACATGACAATTGTGAAGAGATGAAAAATAGAAACTAGGCAATCGAAGCTGATATGAGTGCTCTTTGATTGCGTTTGAAAATGTTGGTAATATGAATGGGATGATTTACAAACTTGAAATGACCTCAAGAATAGGACAGTTGTAGAAGTCATGGATGGAACTTTTCTGTCCTTTAAAATGAGGGAGAAATACCCTTCATTTTATATTAGGAACCCATATTACTGCCTAATTGACAAGAGAATAGTGATTTCTGTGCGTATATTACTGGCCCTTGGCCAGCTGAATATCTCTATCACTTGAAAAGCCGTCATCTAGACGTCCAAAAAAGAAGCCTTGAATTTTGGAGTTCAAGTAGATTGCGTATATTCCAGAATGGCCTTTAAGTAACATTCTTTTTGTTCTTAAATAACCTACAAATCATTACGGGATATCTTGTGACTAAACTAGTCGCTACAGTATACTCTCTAGTTATCATATGATTAAAAACATAGCCGTCAAGGCACCCCATCCTGCCTGAGGATACTAGTCACAGTATCTCCATTCTTCCAGTCCCATGGAGACAAAGTTTTTTCCTCCGACGCTTCAACAATGTCCCAGAGATAATCTGTGTTTTTGCAATTATGTTCGTAACCGTGTCCTGCCACGACTTGTTGAATGACATTGCCTGCCTGGTCGAACTCCAGCACCGGGGGTTCCAAGGTATCATCCGCAGAGCAAAGGAGAGCCTTCATCAGTGAGAAAATGTTTTTATTTCTCTTTGGGCTTCTTACCTGGGATATATAGTCCAAGCAATGACTCATGTGGACCAATTGATCCATATTACCGGGTGCCATGTCCCCAGGTGCTTCATGGGCATGAATGGTGGTATCGTTCATGGTGTAAATCCGGAGCATCTCAATACAATGAAGAGCATGGAAGACAGTGATGCCCCACATTACTCGATATGTTTCATTGTATTGGACCCAGAGAAAACCACCTTGATCAGTCAATGGTCGTGACGCCCATCCGCCATCAATAGCCTGAAAGAATTTGTGCAAGATTCTATTGTCAGGCAATATATCGGATTTGGCAGAATCGACCGATCTGAGCGAGCGAATAGCCGAGATGATGCTGTTCTGAAAAAACAAAATACTAATAACAAAGATTGTGGTGATGCCAACAAGGGCCCGCCAGATCGAGAGTGTGGATGTTGATTTTGGCATTTTTACTGCGTGTTTTACTGTTCAAAACTGATGGTAGAGGAATAGGAGCGGCTGAATCGTTGAAAATAAGTTTGTATGCAGATTTGTTCTTAGTAAAGTAACGAGTTTACAGAGACAACCTTGGAACGGATCAGGCCACAGTCAAAAGATCAGAAAAATGATATCCGTCTTGGCAAAACGAACGCCAATGCATTACTTCTACTATTTTGTGGTAGCTCATTTCATTAGCGTTCGATGGTGAATATCTGCTCCGATCCCTACTGAAGGAACTCTTGGACGACCTTCCTGTTTGAGACCTATTTCCTAGTCACAGATAAGAAATAATCATCCTATGATTGTTGTAGGACACCGAATGCAACGTTGAACCTCGCATAACGAATATATGCATGTGGCAAAACCAAGGTAAATTTAATTGATACGCAATGAGAGATGCAAGAAAGATGCAATGCTGTTTGAAACGCTATCTCACAAGGAAGCCTTGACACGCATGATAAAGCTTGTACGGATTAGCAGAGCTATTTTTCCACCAGAACAACTCAACTTGGTATTGAAAGATTGATTGTCCGGTTGCAGCGGCTAGGGCAAATTCAAGGTTAGCAAGATATCACGAACAGATTCCGCCATCCACCAGTAATAAATGTGAATTTGAAGTCAGCAGCGGCACAGAGACTTGATTAGAAGTTGTTGTGCGTACTTCGCCGTATGCAGTCAACAAACAACACAGCAACAATCCATAAGTCTGTGCCACCTCCACCCTGCATCCTCGAAATACAGCCGCCCTACATGGGAAGTTGATTTGAAATTGATTTATAGTTAATACATGTATTATACCGCATACAGTAAACAAACAACACAGCAACAATCCATGAGTCTGTGCCACCTCCACCCTGCGTCCTCGAAGTTAATTTGAAGTTGATTTGTAGTTGGTACACGTGCTGTGCCGCATACAGTAAACAAACGCCACAGTAATAATCTATAAGTCTGTGCCACCTCCACCCTGCATCCTCGAAATACAGCCACCCTACATGGGAAGTTGATTTGAATTGATTTATAGTTAATACATGTATTATACCGCATACAGTAAACAAACAACACAGCAACAATCCATGAGTCTGTGCCACCTCCACCCTGCATCCTCGAAATACAGCCACCCTACATGGGAAGTTGATTTGAAATTGATTTATAGTTAATACATGTATTATACCGCATACAGTAAACAAACAACACAGCAACAATCCATGAGTCTGTGCCACCTCCACCCTGCGTCCTCGAAATACAGCCACCCTGCATGGGAAGTTAATTTGAAGTTGATTTGTAGTTGGTGCGCGTACTGTACCACATGCAGTCAACAAGGAGCATAGCAACAATCCATGAGTCTGTGTCACCTCCGCCCTGCGTCCTCGAAATACAGCAACACTGCATGATTAGTGTGTCGATAATTGGATTGCTACCGTCTAGTTCCCGTTTCCCGTTCCCATCTTAATACCAAGTATAAACTAATGTGCGTGATGTGCCGCATGGAATCAGCACCTAGGCAGTCGACACGCGGCACAGCAATGAATTTGTGCCACCTCCGTCCGCACTGCAGCCTCAAAAATCTGCCCCGCATGATTAGTGTGTCGACCATTCCCGTGCCGTTTTAGCTAAGGTAAAAAGGATGATATTAGAGGCATATACGCCAAGTAGACATGGAATAGAGAACTTAGGGTCCATCTAACTTCTTGACAACAATCTCGGACAGATGACTGTGCGTTCCACAACTTTGGATAGATGATTACGCGTTCCACGACGCAAAATAGATGAATTTGCAAGGACTTTTTCTCGACCCGGACATGAAAATGTGCAAGAATGCATAGAAACTAGGCACCCTAGTCGAATGATAGCCTTGTTTTTGAAATCTTTCAGATTGATTGGTGCCACCCAAGTCAACAAAAAGGGTGCTAGTGAAAAATGACTAGTAATTGAGATGCAACTTCCTCCTATATGCGCGTGGAAAGGTAACAAGGACCTTAGTTTGTAAGCGGAACATCAGCATCGTTATCAGGGAATGTCTTGCAACAACGCAGGAGGCTTTTGTATTAAAATAAGTAGATCGTATTCGAGTTTCCTTGCGGTCAAAGTTGACCAACAACGTTATTGTGTCTCAGATAGTTTATCTTCTTCCCTCTCAGGTCTTTTGCTCTCCAACAAGTTGAGCAACTAGGCGGGGGAAGGAGTCCGGCGCTCAACCATCTTGTTGCCAGTGACAATGAACTTCTTTACTTCTTTTCGTCGCTTTTACATCTCGATCCCTTCTTCTGAGGAGAAGTCAGAGGAAGAAGGAGATATCTCTGAAACTAGTAGTGATCATGGGCTTCTACAGCCACAGATCATGTCAAAGCCGAGATATCTGTCCTCGTATCTTTTCAAAGTGGGAGAGATATCTGTGATCATTATATCCACGTGGATGTTCGTCGTCGGCCTCGCCTGGCAGCTACGGGCTGATGAGAAATGCTTTGAGATTACCAACTTCTATTGTCGGTTTCAGGTTTTCTTGTTTTGTTTTTCGGACTTTGCTTTTGCTAATAAAACTCGACTTAGCCCCCGCTGCTAAGTATGTTGATACCGAGTATCAACTTTGGCAATTCAATGGAACAGTCGGCTTTCCTTCTCCGTATGTACCGCGTTCATTTCGCGAAGGACCCACCCCGCAAATCGACGAAGCGTGGGAAAGGCTGAACGGTATGTTGTACTTTTCTTCTGATATTATTCACTCGATCCGTGGCTAATGGGTGACAGCTCGGCCGATGAGTGTGCCTTTGGAAGTGGTAGAATCGTCTGGAGAAACTGCAGATGCCGTTAAACTCCCTGAGGAATTTGGCGGTGGATATCTCGCTTGGGCTGAAGTGAATCACCAGCTACACTGCTTGAATCTCATGCGGAAGGCTATTTACTGGGATTATTATTATCCTATCACGCCAGATCTCCAACGAGAGCCTTTTGAAGCATATACTCACATTGGTAATGCCCGGTCTCTGATTGATTTAATGTGATAAAGATAAGACATTCTAATGCGTTCCTTCTTCCTTCCAGACCACTGTATTGAAATGATGAGGCAATTCCTGATGTGCAATGCGGATACAGGACTTCAGCTACACCATTGGGTTAAAGGCAATCCAACTCCTATTCCAAATTCAAACACCTGGCATAAGTGTAAGAACTTCGATAGTATCTTAAGATGGACTCATTACATGCAGATCCCGGAATGGGATGGGTATCTGCCGATTCTTCCAGGTTCAAAAATCTATGACACGCAGCCGTGAGGAAGCTGGGTAGTGATGAAGGGTGAATATTCCAACATAGATACGTTTTTGTAACTACTCAGACCAGCTATAATGTTCTATTGGCCACGACGATTTTCTATCTATGGTGCACAAATGGTAATCGAATGATGACTATCTATCCTCTTCTTCAATAATTTCTCTGTAATCACACATTAAGCATTGAATTGCTTGCCTAATAATAAAAAACCTTCTTCGCACATGCACACCTAGCTCTTGATATCTCATAGTATGATTGGTGCCACTACATCAGGTGATAGTTGAGTGCCTAGAGGCCATGACTCATGCCAACTTTATGATAGAGACTGAGGATTTTTAGGCCAAGGATGACCTTCTGAATGATGTTGTAATTACTGTAGATAAATAGCTCCTCGTAACCAGTTTCCAGACGCTGAACAAGGGTTTGCTTGTAATGCATAACACTAGAATAGCGTTCAAGCTAGAGCAGTCATCATACAGGCAGCTCTCAGCTAGCCATCAGAGGAGGCGCATGCAGAGGAGGCGAACATCCTGGCTCTTTTCTTAAAGCATGCAATGTAACATAAATGATTGAACATACGTATGTAGAGCTTTTCAGCTTCTTAGTTCTGTGATGGTTCAGGTATATCACTATCTATACCTAATAGATGATGCGTGGATCAAGTAAATATACGCCTAGTAAATTTCTGATGATGTAATACGCCATAATCTGTTATCTTTCCATTCATCCAGGTCCAATTGAATGACTAGTAAGCTGAGAATCAACATGGACCAGGTATATTTCACTCAATTTTGCGATGGCGTGATGTGAACATGCAGTTCCGAAATGTAGGCCTTTGCATGACATAATTATCTTGGAGTGGGTTATGCATGGTTGACGTGGTACTTCTAGTCAATTTTTGATAACATAGACGGAGAAATGAGGGGAGAAAAAAGGAATTGGATGAACATTGGTTACTTGCTACGTTGCGCCCTGACAAGGTATTGCGTAATCACAGAGGTAGGAATGAGCACACAGCGGTTCAGGGGATTGGTTATCAAGTCTAGTATCATTTACGGAATAGCCATTACACGTAGTTAGTTGGATATGCGGTATTTCCTATGTCGCTAATGACTGCGTTAGAAGTCCAAGGTATATCCATGGATCGTCCCTATGTAGGTGTTATAAATACGCTGTGGAATCCCAAGAATGACTTCCAAAGCCTTAGATATCGGCACACTTCCCAGTTCATCTTATCATAAAGCTCAAATCACGTCTATCTTACATAACCAAACATAATCAAGATGCATTTTGCAGTCATACCCTTGGCTCTGTCCTTCTTGGCTCTCACCACTTCCGTGGTGACGGCTCCTGTAGCGACGGAGGGTGACCATGTCTCAGCCCATTGTATGTTTGAAAGTCTCTGCACAATACCTAGGTAGACTCTGATTATATTATAACTTTGATTACAGCTGTTGTTGATGACGTCGGCAAGCGCGCATATTATTACTATTCCGGGCCGGAAAAGCCTGCTGATGTCGAAAAGCGCGCGTATTACTATTACGCTGGACCAGAGCAGCCTGCTGAAGAGGAATAAATGCGTAGGTAAAGAGCAATGCGGCAGTCATCCTTCTCTAAAAGCTTTCATCATCTTATTGACTTCTTGCCAGACCCCAGATTCCCCGTTCTCAAATCCGATACCTACGGGGATGATTAAAGCAGAAATAGTCTCTCCATGATATCAATCTGTGTCTATTGTTTCTGTTATGGGGTCTTTCCTGCACGCGGGCTTCAGTATATCAGTATCAATCAGCTTGGACAAATGGTTACTCTGGAGTCGGAACAAGCGAGAAAGCTTTCATATTCTTTTTTTGGGCTTCGATTTTCTTTATCCCCCCTTCATGAATTTTCAATTTTGAAATCTATCCACGCTCGCTTATTGTATGCTTTGATGATGTTTTAAATATACATGGTCTCTCAAACACCGTTTCTCTAATATCGAAATTACCTACACACATCTCTCATGGCTTTTAGTATGACTGGTAACCTAGTGAAGGCCTTTACGTCTAAACTAATAAACGGACTATGTAGAAGGAGTCTGACTGGGTGGAACCCAAGGGTTATGCCAATTAACTCAGCAAGGAGGCTAGTACTCCTGCATTCATTCTTCCAGTTTGATATGCTGTTTTTTTCTTCCAACTTTCAGTTGATTACACGGCTCCCCATCCAGAATACTTGCCAGACATTGCATTCCCACAACTAGGCATGTTTAGCTAGCAACACATATCCAAAATTTGGTCGACACCTAGGCATTTTTAACTCGTGCTGCTTTTGTTCCAGTTGCACAAACTGGGATCCATCTCGCCCTTGATCAGTTTGATCGTTGTCACAGCTCTGACATATAAATGAGTATTACTCAAATTTAGGAGTCTTTATATCCTCTGGTACACTTCAAATCCTAAGCAGCGCTTGTGACTTTTAGACACCAAACACAGACTCCACGGTATCGCCAAGTTTCCAATCCCAAGATGCCAGAGGTACTCTCTCACTTTTCTCCACGAGGTTTCTTGCATGGCTGGTGTTTTTACAGACGTGCTGTATCCCTTCGCCATCTACCCCATATCCAAGAATGTCCCCGTTTTCATTCGTCCTCCAAAACGGTGGTTCAATAGTAGTGTCTCCATTACAAGCTATAGACTATAATTACTTTTAGCAGGCAGTTATATCTCCCACGTTTTGAAGGTAGGCCTCACCTGTGCTATGTAGTCTAAACAGTGAACTGCGTGATCAGACACATTCGAATCTTGGGAAGGGAATAATTTCGCTCCTGACGACGTATCGAGAAGCCGCGAACGAATTACTTCCAGACAGTGTAAGCCATGAAACATGGTTATCGCCCATGTTACGTCAAGAGTGTCGTTATATTTGACCCAGAGAAACCCCCCTTTAGGTGTAAGAAGTTTGCCGGCCCATGCTTGGAAACCACGGCTGTCAGGGTTGTCGAGGTCTAACTCTCCCACAAAAGTTGTGGTCAGTGTCCCCGAAGAAACTGAGAGTGGGCAACTGGTTGTTGTTGACGTTTGGAAAGCAGAATAAACTCGAGGGACTGGAGTATTGATGACTTTAATCATCGACATAATAGCAAAGATCTGCCCCTGAAAGAGAAGCAAAGGCAGCGCTACTACCATGACAATTGATGCGAGAATAGTATATTTAGCTTTCTGATGATCCATTTTGTAGGCTGTGGTAAGATGAGTATGAAAATAATATGGAAGAAGGGTAGACTCAAGTACATCAAAGGAGTACAGAAGCCCTGATACTTCAAACCACCTGGGGTCCGGGAAGTCAGTCACTACCTTGTCTAATGGCGTGCATAAATTCTCGAACACGTACAAAATATTTTAGTACCCTAGAACGCGCTAGTCTGGGCCAAGTTGTTGGGTGTCCAAATACTTTTGCAGTATCCCTGTAGGTAGGGATTACGTCAGCATCACTCCTCCCATATTAGTGTACCTGTACGTCGATTTTCAACGCTAAGTGCTGTGGAAAATATGTAGCATTAGTGATAGGTTAGAGATAAGAGTTCACTGTCCAGTGGACATTTGACTTACGTAGAACCCTGCATGCAGGGATGTTTAACCAGTCCCGCAGATAACACCTTACAATACCGTACGGTTATATATAACTCATTCATTAAAAGGATGTTGTATCGTTACTGGGATCAGAGAAAAAAGAAAATATACTGTAATCACATGATAATAATCCCCCTTCAACGGAGCAAGCGCTTACCCCCCACAGCCGACAGAATATGTTTTTTTTCTCCACGAGGTCACTTCATTCCAATCCACCTTGAAAAAGAATCTCTTGTGTGCGTGAAATAAGACTCAGCCAAAGAATGGAGAACGTTACACTTTGCGGGGATAACAATTTTGGGCCTCAAGTCAACGACTGTCGTGGCGACTTCGACTTTACGTTACTCTTTGAGGAATGTTTCTTGTCGATAGTACCATCTGTGCTGCTTTTATTGGCTTTGCCTGCTCGCTATCGACTCCTATGCAAGAAGAGAACCAAAGAAGTCGCTAAAACTCCTATCTATTGGGCCAAGCTAGTATGAACCCCTTCTTGTCACATAGCAAAGCTGTTTTGTCTGCTCAAGTACTAATTCGGACACGGTAGCTCCTTGCCCTAGGATTTGGGTTATCCCAACTGTCGTTAGTTGTCATTTGGGCATTGCCTCATTCTCCGCGAACACAAGCCTCACTTGCAGCGGCGGTGGTGGCGCTCATAGCATATGGTGGCTTGCAACTACTATCACATTTGGAGCATCTATACTCCATTCAGCCTTCCTTGTTGTTGAACCTCTTTTTGTCGTTATCATTGCTGTTCGACATTGCACGTGTGCGGACGCTATGGCTCGCGCATTATACGGCCATAGCTACAGTCTACACGATTAGCATCTCGTTGAAGCTCGTCTGGTTTTATCTGGAATCAAGGACCAAGCAGGCGCATTTCATCAATCGAACAATACAATACGGATCTGAAGAGATTCGTGGCCTATACAGTCGTTCCTTCTTTTGGTGGATCAATCAACTTTTCATCTTGGGATTCAAGAAAAACCTATCAGTGGAAAGCCTACCACAGCTGGATCAAGCTCTATCATCCAATACGGTACATCATGCGGTACAAAAGCTATGGGGTTCAGGTAACTGTCTTAGCCATAAGTCTAATTTCGACAAAGTATCCATCCGCTGATATTGCGTCCAGCCCCTAAATCGAGTCGAAATACATTAGCATGGTGCATTTTCCATGCTTTCAAATCGTCCGTGTTATACTCATTTATGGCTCGGCTGGCTCTGATTGGCCTCAATTATTCTCAACCATTTCTGATATCGCGATTGACGAATTACGTTGGAGATAAGAGTCCAGATAAGAATGTTGGGTATGGGTTAATCGGGGGATTTGCTCTTGTCTTTATCCTTAAAGCGGTATGGTATTCCTCGTTGCTTTTGTTTACTAACTCGTACGGTTCTCATATACGGTTCTCATACGGTATTCTGTAGGTTTTTACCGGTCTCAGTCAGCACCATAATTTTCGGTTTATCACCCAAATACGCGGCGCAATAGTGTCAATGATCTATGAGAAAACGTTAGAAGTACGGTCTAACACAGATAATGATCTTCCAGCACTGACATTGATGAGTAACGAAGTGGAGAATATCTCCATAGGGATCCAGAATGCTCACGAGACGTGGGCAAGTCTGATTGAGTTGGGGATCGCTGTCTACCTCTTGGAAATAGAAGTTCTTTGGGCAGCTGGTATCCCTGCAGCTATCTCATTGGCAGTTTTCTACGTGACTGGTCTTATCTCAAAGACATTTCCCAAACGACAGGCAGCATGGATGCAGGCAGTCCGTCAACGAGTTGCTTTTACGTCAAACTATCTGAACATGATCAAGGCTGTAAAGATGCTTGGTCTTTCGGAACAGGTTTCAGCAATTGCGCAGGGGCTTCGGTTTCACGAGTTGAATCTTCAGAAAAAATTCAGACATTCGATGGTTATGATGAATCTAGTAGGTCAGTCATCCTATAAGGTGAAGTTCTGGAACTCAAGTAGAGATCTTGACATACTAACAAGAATTACAGCCGGCATATCCGCAAACCTTAGTCCTGTCATTACTCTCAGTGTCTATACTGGAATCGCATTCTGTACAGGCCGGAACCCCCTAACAGTAGCCCAGAGTTTCATGACACTCTCCATCATCTTATTGGCCGCTAGTCCTTTGTCGAATCTCGTTTACTCTGTTCCGAGAGCTGTCGGGGCTATTGAGTGCTTTCAAAGAATACAAGAATATCTTCTGGAAACTCCGCGACACGACTACAGAAGGAGCCTGGAGTCTCACCAAAGCTTTCATGATGCCTCAGAAAAAATGTCGAACAGCGGAGGATTGGTATTATCACAGATGGGAAACACGATAATTCAGCAAGATAGACCTAGCCAAACGACAGACGCTGTTGTCATTCATGAAGCTTATTTCAGTTGGAATGTAACCAAATCGATACTATCAAAAATAAGCATCAAACTCCCTCACGGGTCATTTACAATGATTATCGGGCCTGTGGGCTCGGGGAAGAGCATGCTGTTACAAGCCATCTTAGGCGAGCTCCACTGTATTAAGGGCTATGTACAGATACAACTATCGCTGACAGTCAGCTTCTGTGCCACAAACCCGTGGATTCGTCACAAGACTATTCGCGAAACAATTCTCGGACCTCTCGAGTACGACGAGAAATGGTATCAGACGGTAATCAAAGCATGCGCTCTGGAAGAAGACATAAAAGCTCTTCCTCAGGGCCACTCCACTCTTCTTGGGAGCAATGGAATCTCAATTAGCGGCGGCCAGCGTCAAAGAATCGCTATAGCCCGTGCGGTATATGCCCGTGCACAACTAGCCCTCTTTGATGATGTTTTGAGTGCTTTGGATGCTAAAACATATGAACATGTCTTTACACATGTTTTCGGGGTCCAAGGGCTCTTACGCCAGAATGGAGTTACAATTGTTCTTGTGGCACATGCCCATGATCTGACCGCTGCTGATCAAATTGTTGTTCTTAAAGAGGGGAAGATATTAGAACATGGGCATCCTCAAGAGCTTGTAGCAAATAAGCAATCGTTATCAGCTAGAGATGTGTCTTCTCAAATTGATCTAAACACGATATTCAACTCGACAGTTAACCATCAATCCATGAATCTTCCCGAATCCCAGGCGGTCAAAGATATGGCAGACCAAAAGCTAGGTGATTTGACCAACTACACGTACTACGTCGAGGCTGCAGGAGCAAAGGACATGCTTGTCTATTTTCTCTGTCTGTTTATTGGGGCGTTTTGCACTCAATTTCCAAGTAAGTGAATTATGCATGAAGTTACCTGCATCTACGCATGCTAATTCAGAACAGATCTGTGGATTCAATGGTGGGCGGAAGACAACACTCGCTTGCCATTTCGACAATTAGCAAAATACATCTCTGTCTATTTTATTCTGGCCATCATGGGATCGGCCCTGTGGGCCTTTTGCATGTGGCTTATCTTCTGCCGCATTGTTCCCAAGTCTTCAAGTCGATTTCATGAATACTTGGTTACCAAAATCAAGGATGCTCCATTGTTTTTCCTAACATCTACTGATACTGGCATTATCCTGAATCGATTCAGTCAAGATATGACCTTGGTAGATCGATCACTGCCAGCGGATTTTCTTAAGACCACCAATAACTTTGTGCAGTGCTTGATGAGTGCTTTTTTTATTTCAGTTGGAGCAAAATACCTCACCCCTCTTATGCCCATTGTTGGTTTTGCTGTATACTTGATTCAGAAGTTCTACCTCCGCACGTCACGACAGCTGCGCCAGCTTGATTTAGAGACCAAATCCCCTCTTTATACCCAGTTCACAGAAACCACCATTGGTCTTACCACTATCCGTGCCTTTGGCTGGCAGCAATATCTTCATGACGAGCACCAGAAGTTACTTCAAGCGTCACAACGACCTTTCTTCACCCTGTTCGTTATTCAAAGGTGGTTGATACTAGTCCTGGATCTGCTTGTAGCTGGCATTGCCATCATGCTCTGTCTGTTAGCTGTGTTTGTTCCCAACATTGGCCCTATTGGCGTATCTCTCATTTCGTTAGTGACATTCAGCCAACAACTGGGTGAATTAGTCAACTTTTGGACCTCAATGGAGACTAGCATTGGCGCCATAACCCGCATCAGAGGCTTTCAAAAAGACGTCCCTAATGAAAATTTGCCCAGCGAAGATCAAATCCCTTCTTCTGTCTGGCCGCCTGAGGGCCAAGTGGTGCTGCATGATGTCTCCGCTGGATATTCATTGACTGCTCAGCCGGTACTACGAGATATTTCATTCACCGTCACTCCTGGGACAGGCTTAGGAATATGTGGACGTACGGGAAGTGGGAAAAGCTCTTTGATCTTGGCGATTCTACGCATGGTTGAGATTCAAAAAGGGAACCTCACGATTGACGGCGTGGATTTGCAAACATGCCCTCGACATATCGTGCGCAGCAAGGTTACAGTGATTCCACAAGATCCACTTCTGTTGTCCGATAGATCTGTGCGTGATAATCTCACAGGATTCATTACTGACTCTACAGAAAACGATGACTTGAGAATCCTTAACGCGCTAGAAAAGGTTCAGCTGCGCGAATACGTCGAGTCCTTTGCTGGGGCCCTAGATGCAAAGATAGGCGACCTCTTCCTATCGACAGGCCAGCAACAGTTAATCTGCCTTGCCCGCGCCATCATCATGAAACGTAAAATTCTGCTTCTGGACGAAGCGACCAGCAACGTCGACCACAAAACAGATGAACTGATGCAGAGAGTGATACGCGCGGAATTTTCCGACTGCACCATTATTGCAGTTGCGCATCGCTTGAATGATTTGATTGATTTTGACATGGTGGCTGTTATGGATGAAGGCAGGATAGTTGAGTATGATTCACCAGGCAAGTTATTGAGCTATTCTCAGTCACTGTTCAGACAACTTTATGATATGCAGACAAGTACATCCTAGAAGTACTTAGCTCAAGCTTTGTTATAAGTAGGCGTATCTTGAAGACCGATAACACACTCCAAAGTCGAAATTACATGGGGTTTTGAAGAAAGCCAATGATTTATTAATTATAGTCTTGATTTTACAACTTGTGAGCGACAATTGCAATGATTCTACTATTGCGTCAATATATCCGAAATAGCTTTTAGCCTGTTACAGCAGTCTATAGCTACACAGGCGACAAAATTCGTATTTTACGATTTTTACTTCTGACCAACCTGGATTTTTTAGTGTACGCGATTCGCTGATTGCCTGTAGAAATCTTTCTCCATTTATTAGTTATAACAAGCTCCGGAAACGACCCGACTAATCCGACAGGTTGGAGTCTAATTGTACGACATAAAATGTTTTTGAATGATTACTATCATGATTCTTAGTGAATGCTTAGATTGGGGATGAGAGCGATTTGACTGATAATTGGAGGCAATCAAGTAAGCACAGGAAAAAAAAAAACACCGGCAATCGACCCCCCGTTTCCGAACCCTCCCCGAAACCCTCCCCTCTCGTTGCTTCGGAATCTGCTTACAGTTAGTATACACTTCTATATGAATCATTAGGGGAGCCATACTTACTGAAAACAGGCAGAAAAATCGAAAAGAAACGGGCGAATAGAGCGGCGGCTTTCGGGGAAGCCCTCGGACCTAGAGAAGATTGGTCAACATCATCAACAAAAACAGAGGGAACTGACTCACTTGTTGGCCCCATTGAGCGACGACCTTCAGGATTTCCGTGACGGCCTTGACAGCCTTCAAGGCAATTTCCGCGGCTTCCAGAAGAAGCTCGAGAACGGCCTCCAGGCTGGTGATGACGGCGAGGATGTCATCGAGGCCGACATCGTGGGAGGGTAAAAGTTATCTTGTGATGAGTTCTCGATCAGATGTGGGTGCCTCAAGTCGTGATATTCAAGAAAACTAGGCTATACTTGTCGTGCTACATAATGATCAATATATTTCTAGGTTATTTCGAAAGCTAAAGTGACCGAGCGAATTCAATTATTCCTCATTACACAGCCTGTCGTGTAAATCGCAACAGCCTATCCTCAATGCATAATCGCGGTACTAGTACCGCTATTTAATTTTGTTAACAAACGTTAGCGTCGTGCTAGGCAATCTGGAGTACCACCATTTATTTATTCACAGTACTCCCCACACCTATATTTATGTTTGATAGTGATTCAAATTTAGATCTAGAATACTAGATACCACTATTAAAATATCTAATAAGTTTAAATATATTTAACTAATTAATTATATTATTATAAGTTATCAAAAATTATTAGGATTATTTTTTAAGATAATTAGAATATAAAAACATTATTTCTAATTAAGATAACATAAGTTACTAAAAATAGAAAAGTAGCAGTTTCAAGCTCTATACTCAGAACTGGTAGAACTAAAGACAGTTAAAGACCATCCTATTAGGATTATTATATTCTATTAAGGAAATCACTATCTATAAATAATATCTATATCTATATATACCATAACAATCATCATAAAGTAACGTATTCCACAAGCACCCGGCACACACAAGCACCCGGCACACCCACCCACTCGGCCACATATTGAAGCAATTCGGATTTATGCATAACACCTAAAAATCGCTTATATTCTATATATAATTATTTGGACATGCCGTGCGCCTATGCCTTATTATTCCACAATTCGTACACTTAGGTGGAGCGCGCCTGCGAGGCTGAAAAGCCTCGGCCGGAGTAGTCGATTGGTCAGGTAAATCATCTTCTTGAAGTGCTGCAGCAAGCTTCTGATCTTTAGAGATAGTCAAAATATCTTTATTATAAAGTGCTTTTGATCTTCTATTACGCTTCTTTCTTATATGCTTATTTGTAACCTGCAAATCATAGTTCTTCTTTACTAGAATTACCACAGAGTATATTGCCATTAAGCAGCTTTTTATTAACTGATCTAAAGTATAATTTATAGGCAAAGAAGAACTTGTTATATATTACTTTAAAAAATACTTTATTAACTCAGTCTAGCATTACAAAGTCTAAATATTATAAGGTATTATAAGTAACTTTAGTATTATTTATTAATAAGGTACTTGGTCTTGAGATCTCTAAAGTAGAGGTTCTAAGTTCTAACAATAATTTATAATTAAGATAAGATAAATTCAGAATTAAATAGTAAAATTCCTATATAAAAGAAGCTGCTCATAATATTTCTTATAATATAGATCTTTTTGCGAATTGCTAGTAGTATAGTAAGAAAATTATATTTATTAAAATAATTAATACTATTACATATCTAATCTTCAACTACACGTCTAAAGTAGCGCTTAAGAACAGTAAAAACGCTTATATTAAGTAACTATAATAGATATAAAGAATATAGAGGCATATATACAGATATAATATTATTATTATAATAATATTGATCTTAGGTGTTAAATTACTATGACTATCTAATATCAATAACTAGTACTGTCTAACTATATGAGGCTTCGTTAATTTATTAAACACATTTTAAAGCCAAAGTAAATTAATTTTATCTAATATCTAGCTATTTAATAATTATATTATTAATTAATCTAGTGATAG
>CVMT01000001.1:6073131-6087922 GCA_000985935.1 Talaromyces islandicus | reverse complement strand
AATAATAATAATAATAATAATCTAGTGATAGATCTAGATGTATATACTAATCAGCCTGCTTAATATTAGATTTGAATATAATTAACAGAGATAAAGTAAAGCCTTAAGTGCTTATATACTCTATTACAATAATCTATTCATGATTTCTAGACTAGATAAGATTTAGTTTTTCTGAGCAATCACGGTTATATATAATTTTCGCTATAGCAATGATCTCTAAAGTAAATCTAGTCTTATCAAAGTTATAAATATCTTTATCTATTATGCCATACTCGCATTAAATATATTAAAGAGTATTAAAATATTTATATATAAGCTTTAGATCTTTATATTTTACATAGAAATAGGTTAATTAATGTATAAATTGGATTCTAAGATCAGATTGACATTTTAAAAAGTTATTAATCTAATTTATACTAATAGTAACTGGTATAATAATAGTTCTTTATTCAGAAAGTAAAATATTAGCTATAATTTAAAGCATTTAAGACTAGATAGAGTATCTATACAATTCTATAGAAAGTATCTATCTATGAAGCGATTTCTCTTCAGTAGATGTTAATTTTCGATAATTTGAATCTATTTTTGAGATCTTAATACAACTATTGAGTCAGTCTTGGAGCGTTGATATAGGCACCTCATATAGATGTGCTGCTTTGCGAAGACTGGTGATTTTTTTATTTTTTAACGCTTTAATAGCAAGCTGAAGTCTTCCTTTATAATTTCCGACCTTTTCAGTATGATTTTTGACCATATTTGGATGTTGACAGTGTTTCAAAGCAAGTGGGAGGTTAAAAAGTAGAAGAAAATTTGTGGGGTGTGCCGGGTGCTTATATGTGCCGGGTGCTTGTGGAATACGTTAGATATTATTATTATTATTATTTAATCAAGTTTAACGTCCATACCCAAGCCTTAGGCTTATGACGGATAGCGGTTCTAACTAGCTTATCTTAGCAAGTTATTTATTCAGAGGAGAGAAAGTAGAAAGAAGTAAGAAGAATAAGAAAAATATTGTAAATAATCCTTATATTGCTTGCTATATTGTCACGGACCTGGATCGGACTAGTTCGTGATTGGCTCGTAGACGTTGGTGTGGCGGTACTCTAGGTAGCTCACGACACAAGTAGGAAGAGATCCTCTCGCAATACGTATATCTTGAGATAGGTTATCTTGCTGACCTTAATAATTAATCAAGTCTTGAGTAACACTAAGAGTAAATAATAGTATAACTATAATGTAATAGTTTAGGTTACTTTTTAGTAACTTATAGTAAAGAACTATAAAGAACTAAATATATAATAGTAAATAAGTATTTTTATATATCTAGTTTTTCTATTTAATATATTATATATTATCTATTATTTTAGTAGATAATAGATAATATATCTTTTCTTATCTAATAATATTTCTTTATTTTATATATTATTTATCTTATTAAAATAGTGGTATATTTTTCGTATCTCTATGTGACTTAGTATATATCTTATATCAAGATATTTCCTGTTAACATATTTCTATCTAGTTCATAATTATATAGTTTATACGCTTTCTTTCTAAAAGTAGCCTTTTCTTTCTAGTTATAGTATAGTTTAGTGTTATGTAGACTTGATTTATAATATCACTTTTTTTCTTCAAGATCTTTATCCTTGAAAGTGTTTAAATAGAAAGACTTGCCCTCATTCCTAGTATAATCCTGCTTTCTTTGGTAAGTGATTCTCTGATGTCTATATCATACCTTGTCTAAAGGTAATTTTAAAAGCTGATCTGTTATGTCTAAAAAGAGATTAAACTAAAAATTATATTTATTAATCTTTTAAAATTCAAAAGAATAGTTTTATTATTAATTTTCTTTGTGAATATTGTTATTTTAATAACTTTAATTATATAATAAGTGATAAAAATTCAAAGTATGCTATATGCATCTATTATAATTATATTTATGAGTGTTAGTTTTATAGTAAAAGAGAGTGGAATAATCTTTAGAAGTTGAAGTTGAAGGTTTTGAAAGAATTATCTAAGACTTTTACTTAGTAGATTAAGCTTTCTATAAAAATTGCTTATTTATTTAAATATTAAGAATTTTTTAAAGAATATAATATAAGTATATATTCTTATAATCAGAAAGTGTTAGAGATATTGAATTCTGAAAATCTTCTAACTAATAAAGAGATTACTATTGCTAATACTATGATTATTTAAGAATAACTAGAATCTTATATTCTTGTTATAACTTTTAAGAATTTTAATAAATTATTTATTAATCTTAAATAATTTCTTTTTAGTTTATTAGATGTCTCTAATGATATTTTTTTAGGATCTACTTAGCTTTTATAAGATTCTTAATAGGTTCCTATATACTTTCTAAGATATTAAATTCTTTTTATTTTATTAAGTAGTATAGTTTCTTATCTAATAATTCTTTTTCTATTAATATTATTTCTATTTTATAGGTTTCTTATTTAATAGTTATTTTATTTTATATTTTAGTATTTTATAGTGCTGGTTCTAATAATAAGATATAAAATATTAGATGAATTTATATTGAGTTAGGTAGTTTAAGTTTATAATAATTTTTTCTAATTTTTTCTTTAATTTTAAATAGTCTAATTTGTAGGTGGTTAAGTTTGTTATTTTCTTATAGTATTTTTAGATTTTTATAAGAAAAATAGATCTTTTTCTTTTTTTTAAAATTAGATCCCTTCTAATTCTTTTAATTATATTTTTATGTATTTATTTGTTCTTATTATTTAATTTTTATTTATAGAATTAAATAAATAGCTTTTATGGTATTTACTATTATTTCTATTACTTCTGTAACTAGTTGTTTATATTATAATTGTTCTGGTAATCTTGCTTTTTATCTAGTATATGCTATAAATAGTGTTGTGTCTATTGTTGCTTATTTAGTTGTGTTATAGGCTAGTTGTGTTATTGATAATAGTTATATCTAGTTATTCTATTGGTAGTTGATGTAATTTCTTAGGTACTGCTTTAATATTTGATTGATTTGTTCTATTTGTCTATTTGTTTGTGGATAATATACTATACTTAGTTGCTATTCTTCTTCTATGAGATCTATAATAGATTTCTATAGTTTTAATGTAAAGGCTGGCCCTCTGTCTAAGATTATAATTTCTAGTATTCTATGATATTGAAATATATATTATAATAGGGTTCTTACTAATAGTGATATATCTATTTTTTTAGTTATTAGTATAAAGTGTATATATTTAGTTATTCTATTGACTACTACTATAATTGTATTATGTCTTTCTGACTCAGGTAGTTTGATAATAAGATCTATAGTTATCTATTACTATAGATATTCTAGTGCTTTTAATGGTTATATCTATCTATATAGTTTGTATCTAGCGATCTTATTTTTTTAATATATATTATATTCTTTGATGTATTTCTTAATATTTTATAGTATTTTTAGCTAGTAATAGTTTCTAGTTATTTTTTTAATTATATTTTCTATTCCTAGGTGTCCTGCTAGTTGGTTATTATAGTTAATTTTAATAATTTTCTTTCTGACTATTTTTAGTATATAGATTAAATTATACTAAAAGACTAGTTCTATGTCTGTTTTGTTGATCTTTTTATATTTAATCTTATTCTTTATATCTTTGAGTAGGCTTTAAATGAATATATCTATTGTTATTTCTTTAACTAGAAGATTTTATAGTTCTGAGTTGATTATACTTTTATTAGCTGCTAGTTGAGTACTTTAAGGGTTATATTCTATAATACTCTTTTTTTTATATTTTAATAGTGTAGATTCTGGTTTCTTAATTTCTTCTTTATAGTCTGGTTGTCTATTTAAGGCGTCTGCTCTAATATTGTCTATTCTTTTATAGTATTTTATTATAAATCAATAGTTTAATAATAGTTTTGTCTATCTTGTCTGTCTTTTTATCAATACTTTAGTTATTATAAAGTAGATAAGATTTTTGTAATCTATAATAATTTTAATTAGGAATTTTATTTTTTCTAGATATATTCTTTATTGTTTTAGTGTTGTAATAATTACTAGTAATTCTTTATTATAAATTTTATAGTTAAGTTTAATATTAATTAGCTTTCTTAAGTAGTATATAATTAATCTTAATTTTCTATCTAGTCCTAGTTAGTTTATAGTTACTTTAATTATAAAATCTAAAGTATCTATTTCTAGTGTTATTAGTTTCTCTAGGTTATACTATATTAGTATAGGTATAGTTATTAATTTTATTTTTATTTTTTTAAATGTTTTCTGGTATTTTTTGTTCTATTTAAATGTGATGTCTTTTCATAGTAACTTGAATATAGGGTTTATAATCTTCGCATATCTTTGAATATATTATTAATAGTAATTAATAAATTTAAGAAAGGATTATACCTTCTTAATATTTCTTAGTATAGGTTAGTCTTATACTATTTATATTTTTTTTTTTATTTATTTAGATTTCTTATTGAGTGATTCTATGTTCTAAAAAGTCTGTTTTTTGTATATAGAATTTATATTTTCTTAGCTAAAAAAATACTATAACTATATTGAACTATTTATAAAAAAAGAATACTAGATTCTAACACACCCGCCAGAATATAAAGTAACTATTAAACTAAAACTAGAAGTCAAGTTAATACAAATAAAATAATAATAAAAATCAAAAAACGAATAGAAAGTAGAAGATAAATTTATTAATATCTTTTATCTTATAGAATACTTATAAGAGTTAAGCTCATCAAACTTGTCATAAAACATTTATGTATTAAAAAAGGATAGTATTAAATAAGTAATATATGACTATAGACTGCTAAATAGTTAGACTATTAATAATATTAATAAGTCACTATACTAAGAATAAAAAAGAGACTTGCTACAAAAAGCAAAAATTATAATAATATTTAATATTGAATAGAGATATTACAATCTACAAATAAGAAAAAAGGATATTCTAAAAACCATTATTCTTATAGATAAAGAACTATATGAATAGATAGTTATACTTATAGAATTAAAGAATTTATCTATATAATTCATAAGATATATAATCTTTCTATTACAGAAGTATCTTAATAAATTTATAGTAGTTTACTTTAATAATATTATAGTCTTTTCTAAAAATATAAAAATACATAATCACTATATACAATATGTAATAGACAAGCTAATAAAAATAGAAATCATACTGAAAATCAAGAAATATAAATTTAATATCACTACAATTAAATATCTAGAAATAATATATTTACTAGAAGGACTCTAGATCTTATCAAAGAAAGTTAAGATAATTACTAATTAACTTATACTAACCGAAGTTATCTATATACAAAGATTTCTAGGAGCAAGTGGCTATATTAAATAATACTTAGAAAAATACTTAGATATTATAAGATTAATAATAAAACTATTACAAAAGAAATAATTATTTAAATAAAAATAAGAATAATAGGATATATTCAATAAAGTTAAGGAACTAGTTAAAAAGATATTAATCTTTAAACTATATAACCTTAAACTACAAAACTTAATATGATTAGATATATTAGAATTTATCTTAGGACTTATCCTAGAACAGATTAAACTAGAAAGAGAATAAGTTATTATTACCTTCTACTTATAATAATTTATAAAAGTAAAAAGAAACTATAATATATATAATTAAGAACTACTAGCTATTATTAAAATCTTTAGATATTGGAGATATTACCTCTAAGGAGTAAAATATAAAATAATTATATAAAGTGACCACAACAACCTGATATATTTTATAAAAACCAAAGAATTAATAGAAAGATAAATAAGATAAATACTTAAACTAGCACTGTTTAACTTTAGAATTAAATATATTAAAAGAAAAAAAAATGTTATAGCTAATACTCTTAGTTAATAATTAGACTATAGAATTAGAATTAAATTATCAAAAATAAATATTCTATAATAAAATCTAGATAGAATATGATATAACAAGTAAGTAATTCTAGTAATAATAATTACTATCTATAAGATAGAATTTTAAGTAAGATTACAAAAAGTAATATAAGAAGATAAATAAATTTAAAAGAAACTTAAAGCAGGAGTACTTCAAATAGAAAAAAAACTTACTATCTAGAGAGACTAGATTATAATTCTAGCCTAAATAATTAATAAAATTATCAGTATGTATTATAATCCACTAAATAAAGAATATTAAAAGATTAATAAAATTATTAAAATACTTAATTAAACTTACTACGTCCTAAATATAGTAAAAAGGATTAAAGAATATATCTATTAATATAATAACTATAACCAAAATAAGTATTATAATACAAACTCTATAAAAAAATAATTATTATAGACACTCTAATATAAGCATAGAATAGTATTATAGTTAACTTTATCTAAGGACTATTAGAGTTAAAAAATCTAGTCATTAGAATTGTCTATATAGATATAATTATTATTATAGATAGTCTTATAAAATATATCATCCTAAATCTAATAATAAAAAATATATCTATAGAATAATTTATTATATTAATACTTAGAATTACATATATATAGATAGAATTATTAAAAGAAATAACTTTAGATTAAGATAAGTTATTTATATTAAAATATTAGCAGACTATTATAAAAGTTTATAGAATAAAATACAAACTATTAACTATAAATTACTAATAGACTAATAGTTAGTCTAAAAAAATAATTTAGATAATATAATAGTATCTATAATACTACTTAGATTAGAATTAAAGAGATTAGATAAAATTATTACTAATTATACAATTTATTCTAAATAATATTAAAAATATAATAACAAGATAAGTATTATATCATATAAATCTCAGACAATAACCACGAATATCTTAGATAGACATTCTAAGAGAAAAGATATTAAAAAAAGTAATAATTAAAGAAAAATACTTATAGATATTATACTAGACTATATCAAAAGACATCTAATAGGCTAAATTACAAATAAAAATCTACTATAACAGAAAACACAAGAACGCGCTAGACCTTTAAAAGAAAAGAAGAGTTTATCTTCTATAATAAATAATAGAAAATAAAAACTTTAATATTCTAAATAAGAAATTTAGTAATAAACTTAACGCTATTAAATATAAATTATTTATAATTAAAAAAAAACTTATAAATAATAACTATAAACTTTAATTATCTAATTAAATAAGAATATATCTAATTTTCTATATCTTATTACTAGAACTAACAATAAATTAATAAAATAATTTCGATAAAATAAGTAAAGAAGAATATAAAGTTAAAAAAATATTATAAAGAAAAATAGAAAAAGAAAGAATACTATATCTTATTAAATAGAAAAACTATTCTATAGAATATAACTTATAGAAACCAATTAGAAATTTAAATTATATAGATAAGATTTAGAAATATTATTAATAAATTAGCTAAAGAGGATTAGATTAAAAAGATTAAAAGTATTAAAATTAAATAAAGTATATTCTAAGATAGTAATAATTATCTCTTAAGACTTCTATTCTATTTTTTATTTTTATTTTTCTATTTCTATTTACTTTTACTTTTTTTTCTCTTCTAATCTTTCTAACTCCTCTATATCTTTTATATTAGTTTGAATAAATTTACCAGCATACTTTTAAAAAAGTTTCTTTTACTTTTAAAGATAATTTATATAAGCTATAAAAGTAACTATCTCCTCACAAATCTTCTTATTATCCTCATCAATCTTCTTTTAAGCAGCTAAGAGCTTCTTTTATATAAGTGTGAGGATATTATGTAGAGAGCAGGCAAGAGTTGGATTCGATGGTAAAGCTATGGTTCGCTATGTTGCCAAACTGATTGCTGATCTTCGCATCTCCTGTGCGAAGGTCAGGTTATATGTAGCTTCTACTTTAGTGGTTTGGCAAAATCCCTGTGAGGCTAGTGCAGCGAGGTGCGGCATCTGGTGCGCTCCGAAGGCTTCATGGCCTCACATTACCCCCCCTTTTCTGAGAGGCTGCGCTGTGGGTTTGTCGCGTAGGTTCTTGTGTGAGGTGTAAATAAACTTAGGCGCTGTTGTTGTAGCGACCAGCGCGTTTGATGTGTGGACCCACTCGCGCGTGTTGTTAATATATTGCTTATAGGTTGGTTTATTGTTTATTTCTTCTTTTTTAATACTAAATAGTCTATTGTGCTGCTGTTAGTCTTATTTCTTGTTTTTTCTGTTTTCTTCTTGCTCTCTTGTTCTTCTATCTTGTTTAATTATAAGTATTATATCTTCTGCTGGTTGTTTTATATTACTTGTGATATATAGTTGAATGTTTGCTTGGTTCGTTATTTGCTAATAGTTTATAGAATGCCTTTAAAGAAGAAGATCTTGCGCCGTCTTCCAGCTAAATCACTGATAAACTCGTTCTCTGGTGGGAATATCTTTGTATCTGGTTACACTAGATTAACACGTTCAGCTGGTGGTTTGCCTGCTGGCGCGCTGCGTTCTATAGTGTAAAAACAGTCGTTGAAGAAATCGTTTATAAAGAAGGATAAGTCCACTGTTATTCCCCTCTTCGCAACGAAGAAAAAGTAGATACACTTTTCTTTTTCTGTTGATACTAATAAAGATAATAATGAAGATGAAGAAGATAATAAGAAAGAGGCTGAAGTTTTATCTTTTAGTACGTCGATCCTCTTATCTTATAAACCTTGTGTGCGTCTTTTAGAGATATATTTTTTGCTTTACTAGTACTGTCTTTAGTAACTGGCTATTAATCCTGATCTAGAGTACTTTGGTTCTGGTCCTGAATCTTATTCTTGCTGTAAGGAGATAAAGAAATCTGCGGCTAAGTATTATCTGGTAAGTATTTTATTTGTTTATATATTGCTATAGATACTAATACTTAATAGGTTCCTGTGGAGTAGCTTAATTAAGCTATAAGAATTATAGAGCTAGTGATAATGTATGCTGCTGGTTAGAAGGATACTGTTAAGATATTAGATATAGCGATGTGTCGTTGGTCTAAACCTTATTCAGCGAAGTCTTTATCTAATATAAGTAGTTTTGCTTCTGCTATAATTAAGTAGAGTGATTTATCTGCTGTTATAATAGTGAATCTTCTATCTCTAATCTAGTAGTTTCTAAGTAGATACTCTGCTTTCTTCAGTGATTCTATGTTGGGTATTGCTATCCTGTATAGACCGACTATATTACTCTATATACAGTATAGATTATCCGTCTCTAGCTATAGGGAATTTTTTAATAGCTATGGCGCTATATTCGATCTTAAACTTATATATCTGCTGGCTAGAGTATATAAGTTCTATTATGCCCTGTATAAGATTTAATATGTGTTTGACGACTACTTTTACTTTTATAGGTTTATTTAAAAAAGTCTTTTTCTATATAGCAATGCTGTGGCTTTTGGGCCTGAGTTAAAATGTCTCTATGTGTTCTTTAGGGCTTTTATAAATATTTTAGTATTCTAATATAGTGCTTTATAGAGTTTATGTCTTAGATACTCTTAGGTGATTTAAATTTGTTTTGTTTTTTATTTTGTTTATGCTATATGCGCGGCCTTTAGGCCTTTAATAGAAAGTCTTTTTTGTCTCTATTCTTCTTAGTTTATTGATATAGTTCTAAAGTAGTATAATCTTTGGTTTTCTTTTTTAGATAGATATTTAAAGCTTTAGTTTAGTTAATTATATTTTTTAATTTCTAGATAGTTTTTTTATTTAGTTATTCTTTCTATTAGATTAGATATTCTATTTTTCTATCTTGTTTCTGGTTCTAAACTATTTCTTATATAGTATATTTAGATTTACTATTTACTAGTACCAGTTCTAGAGACATATAATTCTTAGTGTTGATATAGTATAGTTCTAGTAAGAAGATATAGAAAACTGGATAGATCTTTTTATATCTTAGGATGAGATCTAATTTATAAGTATTTATCTTCTATATATCTAATATTCAAAAAGAATCTAAATATCTATTAGCTAGCTTCTTATTATATTAAAATAAAATTATATTCTTTACTTAAAGTATAACTTATTCTTTAATTTTAAATTTCTGATAGATTCTTTCTTAATTATAGTACTTTATCTAAGCTTCTTTAGCTTCTTTTAAGTATTTCTAAATGTTCTCTTGCTTAGTATAGAGTTCTTTTATCTAGTTTATAGCTCGTGATTCTTTATTTTTTAGATTTAACGATGTATCTTAGGGTATATCTATTTTTAGATCTCTTTGGAACTCTATAAGGGTTTCTATCGGAGATTGTCTTGTGATGCTATACTGACTGTTATTGTATATGTTCTACGCCAATAGGATTTAATGTAGCTAGTCTGTCTGCTTATAGTTTGCATAGTATTGGAGAAAGTGCTCTATAAGCTGATTCTAGCGCTCAGTCTATCTATCTGTTTATGAATAGGCTGTCATTAATAGTCAGTATTATATTTCTAGATAGTAGTATATAGTCTGCTAGAATTTACTAGTAAATAGTTTATTCCAATTTAAAATGATATACTATAGGAATGTAATCTATTATATTAGGTTTTTAATAAGTAGCTTCGCTAGTTTTTTAGCTAATAATATCTTTTGTATTAATAGATAGATAGTATACTTTAAAAATAGATTAATAATAACTAGTATAACGTTAACCATCGCTCTCTGCTATTCTATAGATAGTAATTCTATTATAAAATCTATAATTACTATTTTAAATAATTCTAATGGGACTAGTAATAGCTTAAGTAGTTTATACTGCTAGTATCTATATACTTTAACCTTTTAGTATATAGAATAGGTATAGATATAGTAGTCTATATTAGCTTTTAATGCTGGCTAATAGTATTTCTGACGGATAGTTACTATAGTGCGAGTTTTTCTAAAATAGCCCCTCTGTATATTGTTATGATTGTTTTTTATGATTTCTAATTGTAAGGCTTTATTAGGTGATATATATACTATCTTATTGTATTAAAAGAGATTATGTTCCCTGATACTCTATATCGAATTCTCAGCCTGTTCTGTATAGAGTTCTTTTGATTTCTTCTATATAAAGGCGTCCCCTTGCTGGTATATCTGAAGGAGACTCTTTATATTGGGTTTTATTTCTGAATAAGCTGTCTTAGTCCTTATAGTTTTAAATATTAAGGATTGTAGTATTAGAAGTTCTAGACCCTCTATATTGCTAGTGATAGTATTTTTATCTGTAGAGATATTTCTTTTTTTAGACCTGTAGAATTCTTTTTTATTAATAGTAAAAGATATTCTTTTAGTCTTCTATACTTATATTAGTATATTTATAGATATAATTTAATTTTATAAAAAAATTAGTTTTTATTCTTATTTTTTAAAATAATCTATTTATAGCTTTCTTTATAGGATTAGAAGTGTTATTATATCTTTCTTAATACTATTTATATAGTCTAGATGATGATTTAGCGTATCTATAGGATTTTTTTATTCTAGATAATATTTTATATTGAAATTAAATACTAAAAGATATTCTATCTATTAGGTCTGATATCTACTAAGTTTCTTTATAGTAGCGAAGTACTGTAGATTATTATAATCTATTAAGATCTTAATTATATATTAGTTATCTTTTAGATATTATTATTAGTATCTGAAAGCTTCTATTATTATTAGAAGTTTTAAATTATACACTTTATAGTGTATCTCTAGTCCCTGAAGTTTCTAGGACTAGTAGATTATTAGATGCCACTAGGTGTCCTTAAATAGTTAAGTGATTATCGCTTCTAGGGCCTTGCTTAAAGTATCTATTTCTATATATATTGGGAGCGCTAGATTATAATGTCTTAGTATAGATTTGTATTAGAATACTTATTTTAGATTTAAGAAAGATTCTCTGGCTTTTAAGGTTATATAAAATTCACTAATAGTATTGCTCTTATAGCTGTTATATTTTGCTCTTTTTGTAGGATCTTTTGTTAGTTTAGATAGTGGCGTTAATATACGCGAGAACTGGGGTATAAAGTTATGGTAGAAATTTGTAAATTCTAAAAATAACTGGATCTCTTTTATTGACTGTGGTTTAGGCTATTCTATAATAGTATAAATCTATTTTTAATCTATTATTATTTCTTATAGACCTATAATAAATCTAAGATATTTGATAGTGTTTATTTTAAAGCTATATTTGCTTTACTTGTAATATAAGCTATAGCTTTTTAATTAGTTTATAACTTTCTGTATCTGGGCTTTATATGTCTGTAGGTTAGTTAAATAGATAACTATATTATCTAGATATATTATTATATAGGTGTCTAATAGATTTGATATTGCCTTATTGATATATATCTGGAATATAGCTAGTATATTAGTAAGACTGAATAGTATTACTTGATATTTAAAGTGGCCATAGTGGGTTTAGAAAGTGGTCTTTTATTCGTTATCTATTCAGATTTTAATATGGTGGTATATATCTTTTAGATTTAACTTGGTAAAGTACTTTATATCTATAAAGTGGTCTAATATCTTTATAACTAGTAAGATTAGATAATAGTTCTTTACTGTAATAGTATTAAGCCCCTAATAGTCTATATATAGTTAGAGCTCACTATTCTTTTTCGATATAAATAGGATAGAGACTCCTATAGGGCTTTTAAATGGTCTAATCTAATCTTTTTTCTGTGTTTTACTTAAGTAATCTTTTAGAACCTTATATTTGGTTTCTATAAGCCTATATATGGGTTTATATAGGGGAGTTGTTCCTGGTTCTAAATCTATAGTATAATTATGCTCTGTATGTTTGAGCAGTATACTAGTAGCTATCTCTAAGAATATATCCGCATAATCAGATAAATAGTCTAATAGTAGAAGTCTATCTGATTTGAACGTTTCTATATCTGATGATACTTTTATAGTATATGTTTTATTATCTTCTTCTAGGGTATAAGCGGCATATAAGCGTAAGTCTGCATTTAGTGCGTCTTGAAGATCTATTCAGTATATCGTGTACCTAGCTATCAGACTTCTATATACCTTCTAGAGAGATATAATCTCTACCCCTTTAGCTAGCGTGTTGGTTCGGTCTTTATACCGCCCTATGACCCAATCTATATTAAGATTTATTTCTTTTAATTAGAATATACTAAGGATTATATTATATCTATTAATATCTACTATATAAAGAGTGTGTTTGCTAGTTTGGATTAAACTATTAGAGTCTTTAACTCTTATATTGGTGTGGTATTATCTATATGTTTGGATAACTTACTTATTAATAGTTTTTACTCGCCTTAGGGCAATTCTAGTAATTCTGAGGAACTTTTTAGTAAGCTTTCGGTTTATGAAATTACTCTGGGCTTTACTGTTAATAAGAGTCCATACCTTCGTGGTATCTAATAGCTTGAAGAGTTCTGCTTCTATAATTAATAATTACTCTCTCCTAGGGTTATTCTTCTATGCTATCTCTAATGCCACCACTACACGCAAGCGTTAGGGTTCTAGTTTTTTAGTGGTTCAGACATTTTTTGTGTATTATTGAATTCTTTCTTATAATATTCTTTCTCTTAGTGCTTTATCTTACTATAATAATTATAGATAAGTCTAGTTTAGTTACTTTTTAATCTACTACGTTCTCTTTTTTTTAGATTCTCGCCACTACTTCTTTCTATAGTGATCTCGTCTTTTTAAGAGAACTAATTGTACTTTCTGTGTTTATTCGCTAGGATTCTTATTCTAATATAATGATAGTTTATAACTGTCTGGTGCTTATTACTATTATTGCTTTAACTATCCCGCCGCCGAGTATTTCTTATCTTTTAATATTTAGGTATAGTGTCTTTTAGTTTCTATAGAAATTGTATAGTGTCTTTATATATTTAGAGTTTTTCTGAGTACTTCTGCGACTTATCTTGTATGGGCTGCAGGATCTTGATTATAAGGAGCTTTATATACTGTTCTTCAGTGTACTATATATCTATCTGATTCTTAAGAGTTTATAGATAGTAGGTAAATTCCTATACTGACTGATCTTCTAATTGTTTAGTATTATTATAATTACGTGTAGCTGTAATATAAAGAAGTTTAGGATTATAGAATAATCACCACAAATATGCTTTAAAGTCTTTTTAGATAATTTATTCTGATTCTTTTTTCTTCTAGTATATATTAAAATTAAGAAATTATTTTAAGTTTAAGTTATTTAATGCTTCTTTTATCTTATAATATAGATATTAATTATATTATTCTAGATATCTATTAAATTATGATTTTATACGTCTTATAAATATCTTAAGTTTAGTTAAGATTTTTCCGTTGTAGAGATCCTTTAATTTAAATTTTAATGGACGCTTTTCTATAGGGATTATATTAGTTCGTAGTCTCTTCTCTATATAGCTGCTATTGATAGGGTTCTTAGTTTCTGGGTTTAGCTGTTATATAAGGTCTGTTGATGCTGATATATCCTATAGCTGTGCTTAGGTTTGTAGGATTTGCTGCTTTAGATTTGTGATGTAGAGTTCTTGATCTAGCTAAGTTTTTATAGCTTAGAGTTCTTTTATCGACATACCATCGAGTTCTTATTTAGAAGAAGGCCGTATTATCTCCAGGGTTGGGTCTTTATTAATAGGTTGGCTTTCTTCTAATTCTATTATGGATTCTTCCTTGTTCCTGATCTCATCCAGCGTCTTTGATGTGCTGGGTTAGGTGTTGGCCGTAGGTGCAGAATGCTCAGCGGAGTTGGTTGTAATAGGGGTGCTCCTAGTAGTAACTATGATTCCGACACTTGCTAGCCCTCTTCCTGGAGGTAATAAGCAATCAGAATGTGAGGATATTATGTAGAGAGCAGGCAAGAGTTGGATTTAATGGTAAAGCTATGG
>CVMT01000001.1:6063052-6073099 GCA_000985935.1 Talaromyces islandicus | reverse complement strand
TCCGAAGGCTTCACGGCCTCACAATAAGATCTAATAAAGTCATATCAATATAATAGTAGTGGCTGTTATAAGTATACTTGCTATAACAACTTAAAATTTTAGATTTTATATATAAATAACCTTTCTTAGCATAATATTGACAAGAAATAAACAAGGTAATACTAGATTACTCTATTTACATAATTAAGTTATTCTTTTAAATATTTAACTTTAAAGATATAATTAGAATATTACTATAAAGAATATTTTAGAAACAAGAACTAACTTACTAATAATATAAGAATATATAACTATTTATATAATTATTAGAATACTAATTCTTTAAGAAGGAAATTATTAAAAAAATTAATAACTTATAATTAATTAATAAGATAGTAGATACTATTTATATAAATAAGATTTATCTAAAATTATTATTAGAGAGATTATCTAATTATATCTAAGAAGAAAGAAACGTCTATACTTATATTTTAGATGGAAAGAAGTTCTTTATAAAAGAATATTATATACAGAATAAGATATTATATAGAGAATAATATCTTATAGAAATATATTTTTTATAAAAGGATTATCTAGATAGAAAGAAGCTCTAAGCAGAAGAGTTATCTAAACAGAACTAGGCAACTTATAGAAAGAACTATCTTATAAAACTAGACATATGACTGTATAGTAAATATAATAGCTTATTAATAAGTACTATACTTACTTGAATATAACATATAGAGCATTTAACTAATAAATTAATATATACATTATACATAGAGACAACTATATAAGGACACTCGTTTACCATTATATATTTAGTTTATTGTATTTTATTCTCTATTCAATCAAATATATACTTTATTCAGCTTATTAATTTATTATTCAACTTACTTTGATATATTGCTTTATAATATATCTTAGCCCTAACTACCCCTAGGATACTCATATTCCACCACCCCAGTCACTCGGCAGAATACTACCAACGGATCACCCCCTCTTGGTAAAGAACGGTTGATACGTTTTGACACCAATATAGACTATTATATCTATATCTATTCTATATATCAAAAGATTAAAGTATATAGACACTAATAGTATAGGCTACTTAAGCTATTATTAGTTCTATTAGAATTATTTAAAATAGTAACTATAGATTTTATAATAGAATTACTATCTATAGAATAATAAAGGGTGATAGTTAACACTATATTAGTTATTATTAATCTATTCTTAAAGTATATTATCTATCTACCAATATAGAAGATATTATTAGCTAAAAGACTAGTAAAGCTACTTATTAAGAATCTAATATAATAGATCATATTTCTATAGTATATCATTTCAGATTAGGACAAGCTATTTATTAGTGAATTCTAGCAGACTATATACTACTATCTGTCAGAAGAATCAATAACTCACGACCAATCGATAAGGTAGCAGACGCTACTTATATAAGCAAGGCTTATCCAAAATTGTTATTGGGGAGATTATCTAATTGTACCCGAGAAGGAAGAAACGCCTACACTTATATCCCGGACGGAAAAGAGTTCCCTGTGGAAGAATATCACGTATGAAATAAGATATCGTACGGAGAACAATATCTTACGGAAACATGTTCCTCATGGAAAGGTTGTCTAAATAGAAAGAAGCTTCAAGCAGAAAAGCTACCTAAACAGAACTAGGCAACTTATGGAAAGAACTATCTTATAGAACCTAGCATGTGACTGTATAGCAAATATAGCAGTTTATTAATAAGCACTATGCTTGCTCGAATATAGCATATAGAGCATTTACTTAATAACTTGATATATATATTATGTATAGAAATAACTATATAAAAACACTTGTTTACTATTATATATTTAGTCTATTATGTTTTATTTTCTATTTAAATCGAATATATACTTTATTTAATTTATTAACTTATTATCTAATTCACTTTGATATATTGCTTTGTAATATATCTTAGCTCTAACTATTCTTAGGATACTTATATTCTACTATCCCAGTCACTTAACAGAATACTACTAACGGATTACCCTCTTTTGGTAAAGAATAGTTGATATGTTTTGATAATAAAACACCCTTATAATTGACTACTTAGGAGTTAAATATTAGTAAAAAATCTTAGTATAGCTAATAATGGCAGAAAATGATAGATCGTCTGTAGCTAATCTAGAGAATGCCTAAGCCTCTTATAGGCAACCGGCACGACGTACTGAAGTGTGACAATCAGAGGATCTAAACCCAAGTCCTGAAGATCGAATTATGAGTATAGAAGAGTTTATTAGATAAATAACTATGTATATTCGAGCTATAAAATAGCAGCTAGATAAAAAAACAGAACAACTTAATCAGCTAGAAGCTCAAGTTATGGCACCCTCTGCGACTCTGGCAGCTATCACCGCTTAAGCAGTGGTAGCCGCGGAAGGACGCATCAAGCTATCTAAGCCTATGATCTTTGATGGAACTTGATCTAAATTAAAAACATTCCTAGTCAATATGGATATGCACTTTGATGCTAGTAATCTTACTGATGAGAAGAAGAAGATTATCTTTATAGTATTATGTTTTACTGATGTAGTAGCTGAATGGATGCAATCTATTCTAAGTGACTATTATGGTAATGTCGAAGAGGATTAGAACACTATCACCTAGGACCTGTTTACTAGTTATGAAAAATTCAAAGAAAAGATTACCAAAGTCTTTAGAAATATTGACGAATAATAAACTACAGAACGCTAGTTATAATATTTAAGATAGACTGGTTTAGTATAACAACTTATAGCTAAGTTTAGACAAATCATTGTATCCTTGATATATGACGATGGAGTATAAATTGTGATATTCGAAAATATGCTTAAGGAAGAAGTTTAGATAGAGCTTATCAAGTTTAATTAATTAATAGATATCGACTGATTTATTAAGATGGCTGTCAAGATTAATAATAAGCTATTTAAAATCAAGCAGAAGAAATAAGAGTTCTAATGATAGAAAAAATTTGGAGGTTTCTCGCAATAATCAGCTAGTTAAGGAAGAAGATGTAGACCCTAGTATGATCAAAATAGAGATATTAGAATGTAAATAAACACTATTATTACTAAGAAAGAAAAAGAACAGTGTAGAAAAAAAAAATATATATTATAAGTGTGGTAAAAAAGACTATTTTATAAAGTAATATCAATAAGATGTAAATAAAGGACCGGCTAATCTGAGTTTATAATAGAAAATCATAATAATTATAGAATAATCTATATAATTATTTAAATATAATATAGAAGACTCTTAGATTAAGTAATTAGATGATAATTATTACTAGTAATAGATAGAAAAAGAAATAATAAAAGTAATAATAAGAGTTTTATATTGCTCTAAGTCGTTGTAAGGACACTTATAATAGAGCTTAAAGAAAGAGCTAGCTTAGGAAGAATATAATAGATAGAGTATTAAGAATATGAATAAAGATCTTTATAAAGATTAATATCATAGCTATACTAAGGATTCCTTATTATATAAAAGGATCTTTAGCTATATGATATTATAGAACAATATAAAATAGATAATATATAAGGACCTATATTAAGAACTAGATTTCTCTAGATAAGCAAGACTCACTGCCGCTATTAATAAAATATCCTAGCTAAATCAGGAAGAAATACGATAGCAAATAATTGAAGAAGGCGCTAATCTAGTTAATAAGACTATCTAACTTATTAAGAAAGTATAATAAGAAGTATAAGAATACCTAAAGGAAAAGAAATAAGAAATACTAAATAATAACAATTCTAAAAAAATAGAAGAAGAATAGATTAAAGATAAAGAAGTACTTATATATAATTATTATTCTATAAAAGTAGAATGTTAGGAATAGTCTATAAAGACTTGGACATAGTATATTAAAGAATACAATAAATACTATAAATAGACTTATATAGAATACTCTATATATAGACAATATCATAAGGAGATTACAGAAGAATACAAGCGACTTTTATAGTCAAGAGAAATACAGTTCTATAACGAATATATTGGATATATTAAAGGATGTATGTGTAAATACTACCTTGCTATAGAAAGAAATATTTATAAGAGATTATTATAGGAACTATGCCTTAATCAAGAATGCCTGCAATACTGGTAGAAAAAGAATCTTTATGCTTGGTTCCCCACGACACTCTAGATTCTATATGCACCCCGGTTTGAATATCCAACTGGAGACCTAGTATATCAGTATATCTACTAAAAATAAAGATATCTCTACTATAATGAAATCGCCGCATTAGAATACCAATCAAGAACTTACCAATTCCATAAGGGAATACTTATAATAATAGAATAATAATAGAATGAATAATATAAAGAGATTTGTTATTACTAGAAGACATATTAAAAAATTTATTATATCGTAGCAATGATAGAAATTAAAGAAAGATCTATTATCTTTAATATAATAATTAACAAAGAAAAAACAAGAATATTGGTTGACTTAGAAGTAAACAAAAATTATATTGACAAAGAATTTATATAAAAATACTAGATATTATATAAGTAAACTATGGAATAGATTGAAGTTATAGAAGCTGATAGGAATACCATTAATAAAGAATACAAAAAGCAAATCAGAAACGCGAAGGTTTGATTAGACAATTATCAGTCTGATATTTCATTCGACCTAGCATCACTTAATAGCGACTATTATAATACAATAGTAGGAATGAAATAGCTAAAAAAGGTTAATCTAGTTATTAACTAGACTAATAGAATAATCATAGTTGACCAATAAGAACTTCGAATGAACCCAGAAATCAGATAAATCACTGAAGTATATAAAAAAATCGATTACAGGACAAAATCTAAACCAAAGGAAATCTATGAAAAAGAACTCGCTGAAATATTAGCTAAATTATTAAAAAAATACTATAACTATATTAAATTATTTATAAAAAAAGAATACTGGATTCTGATATATCTACTGGAATATAAAGCAACTATTAAATTTAAGCCAGGAGCTAAGTTGACTTAGATGAAATAACAATAAAAATTAAGAGATAAATAGAAAGTAGAAAATAAATTTATTAATATCTTTTATTTTATAGAGTACTTATAAGAGTTAAGCTTGTTAAATTTATTATAAAATATTTATATACTAAAGAAGAATAGTATCAAATAAGTTATATATAACTATAGATTACTAAATAATTAGATTGTTAATGATACTAATAAGTTACTATATTAAGAATAAAAAAGAGACTTATTATAAGAAGCAAAAATTATAACAATATTTAATATTAAATAGAGATACTATAATCTATAAATAAGAAAAAAGGACATTCTAAAGACTACTATTCTTATAGATAAAGAACTATATAAATAGATAGTTATATCTATAGAATTGAAAAATTTATCTATATAATTCATAAGATATATAATCTTCCTATTATAGGAGTATTTTAATAAATTTATAATAGTTTACTTTAATAATATTATAGTCTTTTCTAAAGATATAAAAATATATAATCACTATATATGATATATAATGAATAAGCTGATAAAAGCAGGAATCATGTTGAAAATCAAGAAGTGTGAATTTGACACTACTACAGTCAAGTACCTAGGAATAATATATTTACTAGAAGAACTCTAGATCCTACTAGAAAAAGTTAAGATAATTACTAATTAGTCTATATCAACTAAAGTTATCTATATATAAGGATTTCTAGGAGCAAATGGCTATATTAGACGATACTTAGAAAGATACTCAGATGTTATAAGATTAATAATAAAATTACTATAGAAAGAATAACTATTTGAATAGAAGTAAGAATAATAAGATAT
Source organism: Talaromyces islandicus (assembly GCA_000985935.1). NCBI lineage: Eukaryota > Fungi > Ascomycota > Eurotiomycetes > Eurotiales > Trichocomaceae > Talaromyces > Talaromyces islandicus. Next base: position 6,067,279 of record CVMT01000001.1, on the reverse strand, counting down.
ATTTAATAGAGTTAAGAAACTAGTTAAAAGAGTACTAATTCTTAAATTATATGATTCCAAACTATAGAACTTGATATAACTAGATATATTAGGATTTACCTTAGGACTTATCTTAGAATAGATCAAACTAGAAGGAGAACAAGTTATTATTACCTTCTACTCACAATAATTTATAAAAGTAGAAAGAAACTATGATATATATAATTAAGAGCTATTAGCTATTATTAAAGTTTTTAAATACTAGAGATATTATCTTTAAGAAGTAAAATATAAAATAATTATATAGAGTAATTACTATAATCTAATATATTTTATAAAAATTAAAGAATTAATAAAAAGATAAGCAAAATAGATACTTAAACTAGCATTATTTAACTTTAGGATTAAACATATTAAGGGAAAAGAAAATATTATAGCTGACGTCTTTAATTGACAATTAGACTATAGAATTAAGATTGAGCTGCTAAAAACAAATATTCTATAACAAGATCTAGATAGAATATAATATAATAAGTAAGTAGTTCTAGTAATAATAATCACTATTTATAAGACAGAATTTTAAGCAAGATTACGAAAAGTAATACAAGAAGATGAATGAATTTAGAAAGAACTCAAAGTAGAAGTACTTTAAACGGAAAAAGGACTTGCTATCTGGAGAGACCAGATTATGATTTTAGTCTGAATAATTAATAAGATTATTGATATACATTATAATCTATTAAATAAAGGATATTAAGAGATTAATAAAACTATTAAAATGCTTAATTGAACTTATTATATTTTAAATATAGTAAGAAGGATTAAAGAATATATCTGTTAATATGATGACTGTAACTAAAACAAAGTATTATAACATAAATTCTATAGAAAAATAATTATTATAGACATCCTAATATAAGTATAGAATAGTATTACAGTTGACTTCATCTAAGGACTACTAGAGTTGAAAGATCTAGTTACTAGAATTATCTATACAGACGTAATTATTATTATAGATAGACTTATGAAATATATTATCCTAAATCTAACAATAAAAAATATATCTATAGAATAACTTACTATACTAATGCTTAGAATTGTATATATATAGACAGGATTACTAAAGAAGATAACTTTAGATTGAGACAAGTTATTTATGTTAAAATATTAGCAGATTATTGTGAAAGTTTATGGAATAAAGTATAAGCTATTAACTATAAATTACTAATAGACTGATAGTTAGTCTGAAAGAATAATTTAGATAGTATAGTAGTATCTACAATACTACTTAGATTAGAACTAAGAAGATTAAGTAGAATTATTACTAATTGCATAGTTTACTCTAAATAATATTAAAAACGTGATAATGAGATAAATACTGTACCACATAAATCTTGGATGGTAATCACGAATGTCTTAGACGGACATTCTAAGAGAAAAGATATCAGAGTAAGCAGTAATTAAAGGAAAATATTTATAGATATTACACTAGACTATATCAAAAGACATCCAATAGACTGAACTATGAATAAAAACCTATTATAATAGGAAGTGCAAGAACGCGCTAGACCTTTAAGAGAGAGAAAGAGTTTATCTTCTATAACGAACAATAGAAAATAAAAACTTTAATATTCTAAGTAAGAAACCTTATAATAAACTCAACGCTATTAAATATAGACTATTTATAATTAAAAGAAAACTTATAAATAATAACTATAAACTCTAGTTACTTAGCTAAATAAGAGTATATCTAATTTTCTATATCTTATTACTAGAACTAATAATAAATTAGTAAGATAATTTCGATGAAGTAAGCAAAGAAGAATATAAAGTTGAAAGGATATTATAAAGAAAAATAGAAAAAGAAAGGATACTATATCTTATTAAATAGAAAGGCTATTCTGTAGAATATAACTTATAGAAACTAATTAGGAATTTAAATTATATAGATAAGATTCAGAAATATTATTAATAAGTTAATTAAAAAGGACTAGATCAAAATAGTTAAAAATATTAGAATTAAATAGAATACACTTTGAGATAGTAGTAACTATTTTTTAAGACTTTTGCTCTATCTTTTATTTTTATTTTTCTATCTTTATTTATTTTTACTTCTTCTTTTTTTCTAGTCTTTCTAACTCTTTTATATCTTTTATATTAGTTTGAATAAATTTACTAGTATATTTTTAAAGAAGCTTCTTTTATTTTTAAAGATAATTTATGTAAGTTATAAGAGTAACTATCTTCTTATAAGTCTTTTTATTATCCTCATCAATCTTCTTTTAAGCAGTTAAAAGCTTTTTTTATATAAGATTAGATGAAGCTATATCGATATAATAATAGTAATTGTTACGAGCATACTCACTATAATGATTTAAAATTTCAGATTTTATGCACATACAACCTTTTTTAATGTAGTATTAACAAGAAATGAGCAAGGTAACACTAGATTGCTTTATTTGCGCAACTAAGTTATTCTTTTAAATATTTGACTTTAAAGACATAGTTAGAATATCATTATAAAGAATGTTTTAGAAATAGAAACCAACTCACTAACGATATAGAGGCATACAACTATTTATATAATTATTAGAATGCCAGTCCTTTAAGAAGGGGATTGTCAGAAGAATTAATAACTTATAATTAATTAATAAGATAGTAGATGCTATTTATATAAACAAGGCTTATCTAAAATTGTTATTGAGGAGATTATCTAATTATATTTAAGAAAGAAGAAATGTCTACACTTATACTCTAGACAGAAAAGAGTTCCTTATAGAAGAATATTATGTATAAAATAAGATATTATACGAAGAACGATATCTTACAGAAATATATTTCTTATAAAAAGGTTGTCTAGATGGAAAGAAGCTCCAAGCGGAAAAGCTGCCTAAACGGAACTAGGCAACTTACAGAAAGGACTATTTTATAGAATCTAGCACGTGACTACATAGCAAACATAGCAGCTTGTTAATAAGCGCTATGCTTACTCGAACATAGCATACAGAGCACTCGCCTAACAACTTGATATGCACACTATGCATAGGAACAACTATATAAGGACACTCGTTTACCATCATGTATTTAGTCTATTATATTTTATTTTCTATTCAAATCGAATATATACTTTATTCGGCTTATCAACTTGTTATCCAATTCACTTTGATATATTGCTCCGCAATATATCTTAGCCCTAACCACCCTCAGGATACTCATATTCCACCACCCCAGTCACTCGGCAGAATACTACCAACGGATCACCCCCTCTTGGTAAAGAACGGTTGATACGTTTTGACACTATCTAGAAATATAACATTAACTATCGATGACAGCCTATCTATAAATAGATAGACAGACTAAGTGTTAGAACCAGTTTATAGAGCACTTTCTCTGATACTATATAAACTATAAGCAGATAGACTAGCCATATTAGATCTTACTAGCACAGAATATATATAATAACACTTAATATAACATCACAAGGCAATCTCCAATAGAAATCCTTATAGGGTTCTAAGGAGATCTAAAAATAGATATACTCTAAGACACATCATTAAACCTGAAGAACAGAGAACCACGAGCTACAAACCAGATAGAAGAACTCTACACTAAGTAAAAAAACATTTAGAAATACTTAAAAGAAATTAAAAAAACTTAGATAAAGTACTATAACTAAGAAAGAATCTATCAGAAGTTTAAAATTAAAGAATAAGTTATATTTTAAGTAAAGAATATAATCTTACTCTAATATAATAAGAAGCTAGCCAATAGATATTTAGATTCTTTCTAAATATTAGATATGTAGAAGATAAATACTTATAAGTTAGATCTCATCTTAAGATATAAAAAGATCTATCTAGTTTTCTATATCTTCTTACTAGAACTATACTATACTAACGCTAGGAATCATATATCCCTAGAACTAATACTAGTAGATAGCAAACAAAAATATACTATATAAGAAATAGTTTAGAACCAAAAACAAGACAAAAGAATAGAATATCTAGTCTAATGAAAAGAATAGCTGAATAAAAAAGCTATCTAAGAACTAGAAGATATAATTAACTAAACTAAAACTTTAAATATCTATTTAAGAAAAAAACTAAAAGTTATACTACTTTAAAACTATACTAATAAACTAAGAAAGATAGAGATAAAAAAAACTTTCTATTAAAAGTCTAAAGGCTATGTATATAGCATAAGCAAAATAAAAAACAAAATAAATCTAAACTATCTAAGGATATCTAT
>CVMT01000001.1:5878212-6020959 GCA_000985935.1 Talaromyces islandicus | reverse complement strand
TGTAGGTTCGGTGGCCTATACCACAGTACCGGGTACAAACTGAGGCCTTACCTACCTCCTCATAATTAGTTGCTTGGTGCCTATTGCCCCCAAAACGAAGCCCCTGAGCCTGAATCCTGCGGGCCTCCTCAAGGCTGCCCACAGTGATAACGATAGTTGAGAAACGCTGGCCGGCGGCCTGGATAACCGCGAGGGGTTTAATCTATGTAGGGTCTCTCATTAGGGTACTACCCCCTAGTTCTATTTCTTCCCGGGCTATATCTAAGCCTATAGTGCCATAGCGTGCCACAGATACCGCATGTACCTTAAGCTTGTGCCATTGCTGGTTTGGTTCTACCGCTATAACTGCTGAGTCAATCTGGCGGCAGGCAGCTACCAGGGGATCTAGAATGATAATATCATCAATATAGAATATAATAATCAAGCTGTTACTAACAAATAAGCACTTATCCTCTAATATTTATATAAATCCTATCTTATTAAATATTTTAGATAGCTCTTTTTGCTAAAGTCTTAGGGCTCTATAAAGCCTATATAACATATAAAATAGTTATAAGACTTTACTATCTTCCTTAAAACTATCTAAACATTTAATATAGATAGTCTTGTCAATAAGACTGTTAATAAAGGCTGCAATAACATTTACTTACTATATTTCTAGATTAAATGCTACTGTCAATACTATTATAAAGTAGAAAGTCTTCGCTGTAAGGATAGCAGCTCTAGTATCAAGTAGATTTTTCTATTATACGTCGCCTTTTATATATAGTCTTGCTTTAAATTTACTAAGATAACTATAAAGGTTAGACTTATAAGTAAATATCTAAATAATAGAAAGAATTTAGTGTTTTTTTACTAAATTCCTATTAATAGTTTTCTATATGTTCTTGCTTTGAAGTTTAGAGACTTTCTTTTCTATAGTCTTAGTAAATTCTTATTAGTAAAGATACTTTTTTATTTACTTCCATCCTTTAAAAATTAATAATAATTCTATAATTTTAAGCTTCCTAGATACTAAAGCTCTATTTATAAATAAATTTATAAAATAAATTTCCTTTTATAGATTCTAAAGTACTAGATTTATATATCTCTAGTATTTCCTAGTATATTTCTTAGTAGTAAGGGTGAGGAAAGTATTCTTACTAACTACTTTCAGTTACAAGGTCCTTATACAATATTGTCAATAGTAAGTTCTAGATTAATATCTCTTAGTATAATTTAAAGTCTTTTCTAATAAGAAAAAAATACAAGAGTTAGTTTGTTTAAATCCTCTCAATCTAGAGATTCTTATAGTATACTTAAATTTTTAATTTAAAGTATCTTAAGCATCTTAATTATTAATATAAGATTATTATCAAAAATAAAATCTCTTATTATCTAGAAATTATTTTCTACTAAAATTACCTAATTGAGACTAGTAAATCTATAATAAATCTTAACACTATGACCTCTATCCATACCTTCCTCTTCTTCTTCCCAAGCCCCTCTAAGAGAGGCTCTTTAGCCTATTTTATCTTAATTATTCTTATGAAATCTATCTGGCCTCAGGTGCTCTCGCAAAGTAATAGGCTCTTTTATCTGCTTTATATATTTAGTTCTGACTTACTCTTTCATAGAATCTACCTATACTGACTTAAAAATCGATTCTTCCTAAACTAGCCAGTCTATACTTTATGGTAAATAGGAAATAGGATCTATGTCTATACAAATGCTATAAAATACAAATATATTAATCTTAATATTATTAAATATCTTACTATAAGTTAATTATAAAGTTTTTAATTAAATCTAATTAATCTTATAGAAGATATCCCTAAGACTAGAAATATTTAAAACACCATTATCTTGAATCCCTTGAGATTCTATTTATTGTTGTAATAGATTAGACAGTAAAGTTAGTATTAAGCTTATCGCTTATTAGTTAATTTTAACTAGATTAGATAGTATATTAATATCTATAGGAATAGCTTTTTATAACTGACTCTTGGATAGTCACAAGATTATAATATCTTCTAATTCTCTATACTCTGACGTTTGTAATTAAAGTATCTTAAATAGTCTATATATTTTAACTTCTTGTATTATTTTCTATAGAATAATATTACTAATAAAGACCTTATAAGAATTATATTATCTTATTTTATCAAATTTAACGTCTTTCACTTCTGTAACTCTATTTATTTTAGGATTCTAGACTCTTTAAATATTGTATACTATATAGTCTACTAATCAGCTGATTATTAATTTTGATTCTATCTTGTGTGACTTAAGAATATTATTATTTTTAATATAAGCTAATAATCTAATTATATATTGATTCTTAATATTTGGTTTTTTATCCGGCTAATCTATTATCTTATTAATTGCCTGGACTGGTGTCTTCTAATTTAATTTCTGTATAGGTACTCGGTTCAGGATATAAACTGCTATTAATATAAATTCTAATCATAAATTCTTAGGAAGACATGATTCATAATATATAGCCTTTGTCATTCTTATGATTATCCCCCTAGAGCGTTTGATATAACCATTCATTTCTGGTTTGTCAATTACTGTTGATAAGTGGATAATCTTTCTTACTTCTAGTTTATTTATAAAATAGACTTCTAGAGCTTTCTTATTATTACTATAGAGCTATAAAATCTTAGTTTCAAAATATATTTGTATCTAGTTGATAAGCTAGATAATCTCATATTGAATTGACTTTGAAGATTGGATTTTTATAATTCTTAGTCCTATAATATTATAATAGAAGTATAATATCCAGCTATCACTATTATAACCTTTCTTCTTGATTTATATAAGATCTATATAAATTCTTTAGAAGAGAGTATCGCTTAGCATTATAGGTACTCTACTTATCTTATTATTTAATATAACAAGATAGTATTCCTTATATAGTCTTAATAACTTTATTAGTTTAGTAATCTCTATAATAATGTCTTTAATCATATTAGATAGCTTCATTAGAGCTTTATAACTAATATAACTAAGATATTGATATTACTGTTCATATATTCCCCTAAGAATCTTTTTATAATATAATAGCTTGAGTTATTATACTATAAAAAAATTCAACTTTTTCTAGATTATCTAGAAGATTTTATCAAGTATCTTTATCTTATAAAGTAATAATTTATTAATTAAAAGCTGTCTATTCTTTATATCATACTATATATTTTTTTTCTATATATTATCTACTGATAGAATATTAAGATAGAAGCCTGACACATACAACACTTTAGTAAGTTTTATTCTTTATATTTTTACTTTATTAAAGCCTCTTATTAGATAGAATCTAATTATATCTTTACTAGTAATAGCAGACTTTATATCTCTTACATTTATATCACTCTTATTAGATTTTATTGATATAAATAATCTCTAGTCATTATAAATATATATGTCTAACCTAGTATTATATATCTAGAACTAGGTATAGTCTTTTACTAATTTCTTAATTCTTTTTACAGCGTTACTAATAAAATATTAGGTTCTTAGGATTACTTTCTCCGCTTTAAAGATAGTTCTATAGATAAAGCTTATTATAGTACGTGTAGTATTACTTATTACTTTTTTAAGAATTATTATAAAGTATACTTTCTTATTACTTAATAATTTTTAAAGATAAATCTTATCTATTCTCTTATCTTTTACTTCTTCTCTATCCAAGACATATTTTATTTATCTTTTCTTATCTAGTTTTCTGGTATATTATTGAAAAGTCTTAATTATCTTAGATTTAAGTTTTTAATTAACAGAATAATTATTAATTATAAGATATTTATAATCCTAATATTTCTCTCGCTTCTTATATAAGCATAATAGAATATATTCTCTGGAATTCGAATCGTTCCTTTTCTGGTTATTTATATGATCAGCTAGAGGACTTATTCCTAATAGATCTAATTGATCCTATAGACTTACAAATGCTATAGTACCTCTGCCTCTTAGTTCTTGTGGTCTTAACCGATATTAATTTTTAAAGTCTAATATGAATTGTAAAAACTTCAGTAAGTTCTCTCTCTTTTATTCCTCTTTAGTTAATCTATTAATTCTAAATAATAATATAATCTAGGACATATAGAATTCTAACATTATATTCTTTATAGATTTAATAAATTTGATATATAACCTTATCCCTGTTACTTTAAAAAGATTAATAGTAATAGCTTCATTATAAAACATCTTCTATCTTACAGCCCAATTCTCCACCTTAATATTCTTATCTTTTCCTTCTCTAAGCTTGTTGAATTTATCAAAAAGAATTATCTACTAACATTCTTTACTATACACTAATTCGCATTTAAGAATTCAAAGCGTTTCCTTTAGTTTATCAGTTAAATCTATCTTGATTTTAAAACTTTTCTCAAACGATTCCTTAATTACTAATATCAGATCTAATTTCATTTTATATTATCTCTAAAATAACCTTTATTATAAGTCTAACATCTTGAGTTTATTTAATTGAGTTATAATATTACTTATTCAATTAATTATTACTATAACTTATTATCCGTCTATCTCTTTTAACGCTATCATACTATATTTATTTTAGTATTATATTAAAAGATTAGATACTTGATAAATCTTACTTACTTTATTTAAAAAAAATACTAAGATATTTATTACTTCTAGAGATGTATTAAGATTTATTTATTCTTATAATTGATATCTTTCTATAAATCTTTTAATTTTCTTTATCTAAGATCGTCAGTCCTTAGATGATTTTAAGATGATAAAGATCCTTTTTATGCTATCACCATCTAATATCTTTATAGTTGGGAATAGCTTCACGTATTTTAAACAACTAAGATTTATATATTTAGAAGCTCTGCAAAACACTATATAGATAGACAAAATACACCAGTAAGCTTGCACTCCTGACTTCTGAATAGCTTCAGGGTCCTATAAAGATTGACAATCGATATAATATAGGGCTACCGGGCTTATAACTGTGCCAGGAAGTGGAACAAGCTTAGTAACTGCAGGTTTACACTAATTGGTCCCTCTCCTGTGAAGGTGTCAAAAGGTCTGATTATTCCCAATTACCACTAATTTACTATTTATATGGCTTCCTCATACAAATTACTAATTACCCCTATTTTTCCTCGATCAGATTATTACCTGAGGCCACGTCGCTTGATCGGCAGTCTGTGCAGTAATCAGGACCATGGTTTATTCGGGAATAGTGCAATATTCGGGCGACATATTAGTATCTAAAGTCTATATCTAGGCTGGGTGTAAAGCCCTCGCTCTAGGGGACGGTCCTACTAGCCCCAGGGGTGCCAGTGGTGTTGCTCTGGCGGTGGTGCCTGCAGGAGGCCCTGGGGCACGCCTTGGCCTGGTGCCTGCCCCCCAGGTTCTAGGGGGCGTCATCGGTTTTGGGTAATCCAGAGGCCATAAAGAAGCCCTGGATACCGTCAAATAGCGTTGAATTGCAAAAGATCGATTTTTGATTTTCCCGATCTGCTTTCCTAAATAATCTAATTATATCTAGTAAAAATAAAATATATTTAGGATTTTTCTTAATAATTTTTAGTAAATCTTCTAATAATTATGGTTTAAGCAGGGTATATACACCTTATAAAAATCATTTGAAAGTTCTCTGATCCTTCCGTTCCGCCTCACTGCAGCTATTGATATATCGATCTCTTTGCATGAGGCTCCGGAAAGTAGACTATGACATCCTTCCAAAGGTGCACCAATTTCTTTTTGTGGCATTTGTCCCTTTAACGCTCAGAATTTTAGGCACAAATTTTATACAGGGATTACAGGGGTATTGACCACCCAGAATTCCTGTTTTGCACTGTTTATACCGTATTCACATGGTCGCAACGCTAAAAAGCGCTTCTGAGCGTTAAATGGATAATTCCCGTCACCGGTGAGGCATCTTGATCCGGCCTGCTCTCCCGTCGAAAATCCGAGGCCGTCTCCGGAGGTACTTGCATCGCTTTCGCCGAGGCGAATAATATCACTCCCGCCCAGCTTTATAGCTGGAACCCAATCCTTGGTAGCGGAGGCTCGAATTGCGGTACAGAGTTCTGGGCCAACGAATACTATTGTGTCGGTGCACCTGAAAGTTAGTCCACTTGAACCATTGAAATTGTGGGTTATTTATAGAGTATTAGTGTTATTTGTTCTTACATATGTATTAAGCAAGACTGAACTAATCCTACGAACTCTGCGCGGATCCAGTTTTTGTAATCACTCGCTCAAATCAGGCCAAATCCTAACTAGAATCTAACCAAAATATGTAAATGAGCAGAGCGTTGCTGTCGCCCAATAGATTTTAGGGTTAAGGTTATGTTCATGTCATCTATCTTAGAGATGCTATAGTGTTACAGGACCAGTGAGGCTGGTTGTACTAATGGAGTACCGCTATAAAATATCTTATACCATCAAATGTACGAATTAAGAGGCTCCACATATCCCCGCTTTCTCGCCATGTGTCCCTGTTCATTCAAGATGCAAGGGGTGGGAGTCCAAATACTCCTCAAATGTTGACAGTTTGCCTGGAGCATTTTTAACAGCCCAAGCAACTAATTCCTCGGTTTTTGGACCAAAGTAACCGAACTCCTCTGCAAAACTAAATACTTCTGCAAAGATTTCACCTGCGAATGGTATGCTCTTCTTGAAGTCGTCAAGAGAAATCTGTTTGTAAACTATCGTTTTCTTTGTAGCCTTGGACATGATTTTGACTATTTCTTCCAGGCTGTATAATGCTGTGGCGGCAGAGAAGGTCTTGCCTTCGTACTTGTCAGGTTCGGCTAAAATTGCACCAACAAACTTCCCTGAATCCCCAACGGCATCAACCAAAGGGATCAGGGCTGCTGGAGAGGTGTGACGAGACATAAACCAAGTACCGTCTTCAGATTTCTTCGGTGCGAGGAAAGCTTGGGCCGCGAAGTTTTGCATAAAGCTTCCGGGACGGTAAAAAGCACTCTTGATGGGAAGACTCCGTATGTACTGCTCGACTTTCGCTTTCGCGTCAAAAGTGGAGACCTTGGTGTACTTGCCGCCAGAAATGTCTTGAACCGATGGTAAAGTGCTGAAAATTATGTACTTGGCGCCCTTTTCGACAGTAACATCAGCAATTGTTTTGCCGTTATTGTACTCTATCTCATTGCCATGCTTGCCGAGTGAAGGTGCCGTCATAGCGAAGACGGTGTCTACCCCAGTTAAAGCCTTCTCCAGAGAAGACCGATTGTACACGTCACCCTGGACTACTTCGACCTTCTCCTTGAGTTTCTTGGCACTTTCCGAGTCCAAGTCACGGGTGATGGCGCGAATCTTATATTTCTGGGATAGCTCTGGATTATTCAGCACATAATTGATGACCGATCCGCCTTGTTGGCCGGTAGCGCCAAAAACAGCAAGAAGTTTAGACATATCAGTTTAATGTGATAGTTTGGCATTAGGCTTCACTTTGTGGTACTTTTCAATAAAATGGAGTCGGAATAAATCTGTTCAAGCTTGCCCTTAAATAAATATTTAACATTCTTCAAACACAGCGGACTGATTATTAATCATTATTAATCAGAAAATATCAACAATTGATTTGAAATCAACTAGGATCAATCGATATAAATATCAGCATAAGTTATCTTCAGCAAATACGTACTACTAAAAACCCCACGAGTCCACTCTGGCCAGGGATTCGCCTCTGAATGCGGGTCCACAGACCGCGCTGGTACCTAGGCTGTGAACATGTGTGCTATATATATTTGCATGGTTGAGAATTCGTCCCTGAGGCATCTTTCTCTCTGATCATCATTCTATGGGACAAAGAATCTATCTATATATTCTGTTTTATATGGTCCATTTCTAATTGGCTAGTGCGTTTGGAAAAATACCACATAGAGGGAGTTGACGGCGTATTCGGGAGGCTTTCAGGTTTGCAGAAAACTCTGTAGCAATGTCTGGAGTGAGGTCATATATGGGTTGGTTGACAGCATACCTGTGAAACTTGCAAGATTGCAGGTCTAGCTGCACCTCTTTTACAAGCCCCAAGCTTCCGAATATGCTATCAAACTGATCAAATTGGCCTCACCTCAGGTTTTCCAAGCACTGATCCTTTCACAAACTGGTAAATCGGCCAAATCGTGTGTGCAGGCCTTGCTGTGCAAGTCTAGATTACAGAATATTATTAGCTTCTACACCTGCAAAAGGGGATGTATTCCAAAAAGGGAAGTTGTTTCTTAAAACTAACCAGCAAACTACTTCCTTTTTCTCTCCTTTTTGATAATTAACTCCAGCTAGCAATAGCTTTACTGTATTCTGCGATAATAGTCTCATTCACACTCAAGACCAAGGATCGAACGGGCATTGTTTTATTCGGTTCAATTAAGAATTCACTGGAAACTTTGATTCCTGGACTGCAACAATTTTTATTTTGGGGAGATATCCGTAAAGATTCTCCTTGGACTTGGTTACGAGTACATATATGCATTTGGATGACTCCTGACAGATGGATTGTCACTTAGATATCGACAATCACAAAGCTGAGTTTTGACGCGTGAGATAAACTATATAGACTCTACCCAAGGAGACTGAAAACCTTTTGGCATAGCTGTCAAGACTGATCCACTGTCGATTCTATCAAGACCATCTCCGTACATTGTAACCAAAATAACCAGCGAAAAGTCATGCGGGTAACTTGTTCCATTCCATAGAACTTAGGGCTACGGAGAGGTCACATGACGCATCGCCGTGCGTGGTTGGTTCCGCCTCCACCTCGATTTTGATATCACACGTTGACACCGCACCGCCACCTCCACAAATATTTTACGAGATACTCGTTCATGCATATGGCACTATTCATTTAAAAAAGAAATACATCCATTTTATTGACTATCCCACTCCCCACTGAGGATTTTCTCTTCGCATTGAGATGTTTCACCGATCCACCCGCGCGTACGGGGTCCGGACTCCAGAGTAATCGTCGTCGCAGTCGCACGTCTGAGTCAACTTGCTTTGGAGACCGAGAGACAAGGGGGAGACGGAGACTGGCGTAAAGCGACAAATCAAATGCAAACAACGTGTTGTTTTGGTTTTGCGGTTTCCGGCGACAGCGGGATGACAGGGCAGCGTGTCTGACAGATACAGTGTAGATGCATAGCTATGGACAGAAGGATTGACGGCAATTAGTCGAGAGCACCATTAGCTAGACTAGGCTTTGAGTTAGAGATGTGAGAGATACAGTGCATGATAGACCAGTATGTTAGACTTACCCCTCATCAATGATTGATGGTTGAATGCAGAGAAGAAGAGACTAAGCGAGCAGGTGATGCCGATCGAGGGGCTGAGGTAGATAGCCACACATGATATCGTGTCATCCGTGTCAATGACGCGACAAAGCAACAACAAACACCAGGATTTAGATTTCAAATCTCGAAACCACCAAAACAAAGTACCCACCATCTTGACAAGTGCAGACATCCCCTCCAAGCGCTCGGGTATACCGAACGATTGATGGGGGCATAATAGATACTAGGGGAAGGGGACGGGTCATACTCACCTTGGACTTACCAGTGGCTCGAATCGAGAAGCTAGGTTAGTATGCTATATTAAAGAGGAAAGCCGAAGAGTGAGACATGAGGTCTCGGAAGAGTGAGGAGAGTCCGGATTGGAAATATGAAGAATCGGGTATCGAGTATGTCATATGCGACCATAAAAGAACCTCAGAGGCTAGAATGTGTCTCAGAAATATGCGTCAAGCATAAGCTGTTAGTGTGCTAGTAGCAATGTGCGTATAGAGCGGCCTGCTGGTTAGTATGTGTCGAGGGTCAAGGGCCAAGGAAAGGGTCGAGTATCAAGTGTCGGTTGAGTATGTAGCAAGTAAGTGAAATCTGAGCCAGAAGAATGAATGCCGGCGAGCCAGAAGTTGTCGGACTGCGAAGTCACACGCAGAGGGCAACTGGAATCACGAGTCCAGAGGCTGACTAGATCACGAGCTAGCCAGCCCAAAAAGACCTATCTCAGGTCTACGGAGACACGAGCTCCAATGAACAGAACACGAGCTGATCCCAGAGCCTTCCCAGACCTGTATGTATCCAACCAATCCGACCCACAACCAACCCAATCCACAGCAGCATACAACAACAAAAGCCATCCGAATCTCAATATGGTTTGCTTGATCGAGCTCAGGGAAACAAGGAGCGTCAAGACCAACAACCTGCGTCGGAGGCAGCCAACCGATCTCAATATGGCTTGCTTGGGAGCATCCGCGGAAACATAGAGCGTCAACCAACAGCCTGCGCGGTGGCAAAGGAAAGCAAAAGCAAACGAAAAGCCAAAAGCAAAGGAGATTTTTTGGTGATTGTTTTCTGTTTTCATTTTTTTTTGGTGTTTTTCAAATTTTCTGGATGCAAAACAAACAAACGAAGAAAGGGGAGAAAGAATAAAGACGACATCGGCTTGGTCGGAAAGCCAACTATCGTCCAAACGAGCGAAACGGTGGCAAAGAACAAACGACGGATCTAGACCGAGGGACCACTGCCCACATAACGAGATGTGAGGGGTTTGGTACCATTGGATGCGTCCAGCCCTGAGGACCAGCCTCGTACGCGGATACTCGAGACAACGGCCCAACTGACGAGAAGTGCGCGGCAACTTCGGGCGGCACGCCCCTTGGTGAGGGGGTCAAGTCGGCGTTGACCAAACACAGGATCGAACGATGCTAGGCGCGATCTGCCTAAAGCCGGGAGGGTGGGCATAAGAGCACCATGGGAGTCAACAGCCGAGGCTGAGACCGGGGGTCAAACGAATGTGAGACAGGAGGTGAGTCAAAACGAATGTCGAAAGTTGGAGAGGGACTCAGAAGCACATGGCCTCGTAAACCTCGTTGTCGTCGTCGTACTCTTCGGACTCCTTAATCCATCGCGAAACTTCGACGACGGTGGAATCTGCCGACCAGACGACCTTCTTCTTGGCGGCACGGGGCACGCTGCAGCGGGATTTGAGAATCCCACGAAGGCCGGAAGGAGCAATGGCAGCAGCGGCGGAAGACGTGGCTGCTGATGGCGAAGTCGAGGATTGAGATTGCCGGCAAGGGGAGGCAGAAACCGCCCAAGGACGGTCACGGCGTTGACGGGCTTGCTGGCGGTCGAAGAGGCGGCGGGGGCAGAGAGTGGCGAGCTGGGCGGGCGAGGGTCGCACGCAGCGGGGTTTGGCAGGAGCCCATGTTGGCCTGTCGGACCAAGGTCGGGGGCGGGCATCCCGGGCAGCTCGTCTTTCGTCGAGGCGCGCAGACGAAGAAGAACCTAGGGCCGGAGCCGAAGGCACAGAAGGAGTGGTATCCCGGATCGAAGGTGGCGACTTACAAGGAATGGGTAAGCGCGACCTGAAGCCGGGCGATGAAGGAAAGGACGCAGTCCGCGAGAAAGGAGACGGAACTGCAGGGGGGGTTGTCAAGGACATCCGGCTGCGAACAACCGGGAGGTGGCTGGTCCTTGGGCAACCAGGGGGGCTGAGGTGGTATCCCTCCTCCTCCCTTCGACCAGCGTCGGAAGGAATTGGGAAAAAGAACACCCAGCAAAAAAGAAGAAAGGGAACATAGACGCAGAGAGCAGCAGACAGCATGGTCACGGCGTAGGAAGAACGGGGTTCTGAGGAGAGAAAGAGAAAGAGAAAGAGAAGACCGAGGGAGGAGAGGGAGGTTATTTATGCTGTGGCAGGTGGGCCTGGCGTGGTCTGAAGATCACTGACAGATCGACCGGCAGGCGCGCCGGATCAGCAAGATCAGCGCATCTGACAGCTGCGAAATGAAGAGAGAGAGCCAATGGACGCATAGGATCAGCGCAACTTGCATGAACTTGCATGAACTCGCATGAACTTCCATGTGAAAGCGGGACCGACCATTGGTAGCGAGAGGGCCAGCCCAATGAATGCGCAGGATCAATCTCGGAGAACGTACCGGATCAGCGCAATTGACAGGGGGAAGCCGGGGCCATAATATTTCGAGATGGGCTTCAAGTTTGGTAGCGAGAGCTAAGCGAGAGAGAGAGTCCAATGAACGTGCAGGATCAGTGCAAAAGATCAGCGCTCAAGGGCGGGTTCCTTCCAGTTGGGCAAGTTGTGGTGTGCTTGCATGTGATTCTGGTTGTTCGCTTTGGTAATAGTGACGGAATTACGAGAGGTTGCGAGCAGAAGCTGGGAGAGGTGTGTGCGGGGGAGTGTGTGTATGTGTGGACAGGAAGTAGAAGAGGGCGCCGGAGTAGAGCGATTGTAGAAGATACACGCAGTTTTAGTTACGTTCTTGGTTTGTATGCTAGAAACGGCATCAATAGGACGCAAAGGCTGCAGTATTTATGACCAAGAAACCATTATCAAGACCCTGGGAATGCGCCGGAAACCTTTTATATGCATTAAAGGTTGATATCAAACCCCTGATTCTAGGACACCGGTAAAGAACCCGAACACACTGTACGGTAGAACCGTAGATACGACCGCCAAGGCTTCAGAAAGGCTTCAGAATCCTTATATATTGACTAAAATTTGATATCGTCATTCTAGCAATGGTATCAATCTATCTATGCACGGACGCCACGGAGAGTAAGCACAGCATGATATTTACGACAAGACAGCCTCCGGAAACAACCATCAATGCTTCAAATGTCCTTGCCGATTCTTAATTTCCTTCAATATTTTCGTCAATCCCATACTCTATCTCCAATTCCTTGCGCAATTCCAACTCCTTAGTTACCCTCGCACCACACAGCCTTGGAGACGGTGGATTGAACTTGATGGGCCTTGCTGGCAAACGAGTATGCACCGCCATCTTTGAACTAGTCACGTAGAGAAGACAAAGAGATCCGCGACAGGTTTCCGTTGACAACAGCATTAAAAATGGTGGAGGGAATCCTCACGCCCCAGATACCCCCGAATGTTCTGATGAAACTGTATGTTGCCGCAGCAGACGCGGCATCGGATTCAGGTAGTGCAGCTATGATTGTGGGCAGTAGCACGGACATGATTATCCCCGCACCGGCACTGGCGATCAGCTCGAAGAAGACCCAAGCGACTGTGACCGTGTCGCGATCATTGAGAGTGATTATGCCAAACCCGATGGCGGAAAGAGCAAAAGCAGTTTTGTGGAGGGGCCAGTATTTACTGAATTTGCTGAGCATGATTCCAGCCATGACAGCGAAGACTAGTGTTCCGATGGCAAACGGGAGAAAACATATGCCAGAGCGGAGCACCGTGGTTCCACGCATGGCTTGGAAGTAAATGGGGAGAAAATATGATATTTCCTGGAAGAGAACGGAAGAGACAAACGCGAGGATGTATGCAATTACAGACGTACGGTTATAGCCAAGTCTGCACAGACAATGTCAAGCAAGACGTATATTCCCCCGGCCCCTATGCCCTCCACTGTGCGTCCGGCGATCAGCATGGCCGGGTTTTTAGCACCGCCAGCAATACCACTGCCCAATGTGAACAATGCTGTGAATATAATTAGAGGGTCTCTTCGGCCAAAGATATTGGCAAGCTGGCCGTACAACGGTTGTAGTATTGATGAGGCAACAACGAATGAGTTGGCAATGGGTAGATCTGCCAATGCCTGAGACGATGGGGGGAAGAGCGGTGGTAATGATGGCGAGATCTAGAGTAGAGATAAATGCGAGAAGGCAGAGCCACAAAACTGCCCCAAAATCTGAACAAATGGCCTTGCCTTAATTGAGAATCATCCTGGCGGACATCCGCAGTGGAAGATTTCGGGAGTTCTGTCATGGTGGTATCCGAAGGTTATAGAGGTAAACACAGAAATTGGAACAAAAATGGTGTGTTGCGTTAGCCAACGGGAGTGATAAAACAGTTCCAAGTGGGGGGTAGGTATTGGACGTGCCAAGTGAAATACCAGCTGGATGAACGACCTATATCATTCCCCTATCGTGTTAGTAAAATGTCTTGCAAGCTATCGTTGATAAGAAATACAACAGAAAGGAAAAGCCGACACACAGCCGACACATACTGTTCTAGGCAAACCAACACCAGCAAAAGGATGTATTCTCGTGGACTCACAGATTGCAGAGTCGACAAGTTTTAACTTCCTGACTGCTTCGTACGTCCACGAACCGCCAGCGCCTCTGAGCACTCTCTCGTAGGCTTTCAATGGAGTGGAGTGAGGCGTCTGCCTTTGCGAGATTCAGGATAAGATTTTGAACCGTGAAGCTTGTCGAATGCAATGAAACATTATTAACAAAAACCAGGCGATGTCAAATACGTTCGGGGTCTAGTTCAGAGACATTTCCCGTGGCATAGTATTCATCGATAATCCATTGTAGACCTTCTTTCTGTACAAAAGTGATTGATTTCGTCAGCAAAGGTTCGCTTCAAAGCGGGTACAAGGTATTTTGAACTCTATTGAAGAGGGAAACTCACTGGCTGTTTGAGGACATAGCCGCCGCCAGCTTTTAATCTGGCTGTGTCTCGCAGTCTCTCCTTCACCACGGGGTAAACACAGATATATAGTTCCCCAAAAGAGATAGTAACATAAAGTTTATACCAAATCCCCAGATATAGACTTGAGAGGCTTCAGAGCATTAACGAGGAAGGTTCCTATAAAAATGACCATTGCATGGTCCCTGAGATATTTCAAGAACTGCTCATTTCAGCCTAATGGGAAGTTAGTTCTTCAAGAGTAGACACCAAATCCATAGAATAAACACCTGACATACAAAGGGGTGGCCCACAAAAGGCGCCATTCGAGGCCCCTGCGGTCACCTTCAAGCACGAGTCCCAAACCCGGATGTCTTTCCACTCAGTCTCAAGGCCCCAAGGTCTCTCAAATCCAGCCTTAATATCGGCGGCTATGAGGGGCGTGAGGTGCGGTAAATTGCGAGTGAGCTGGTGCCTGATAACATTGATTTGTAATGTCTCCTGGACAACCTCCTGGTCCGCCATCGTCCACTTCGTCTGAAGAGTTTCATTCTGAGTGCTGTGTGCATTAAGAATGCTTTCCGAGAGGCAATAGACATCCTTAATTTGTCCTGGTGGGATTATCACTACCGGGCCGCGACCGATACTAGGTATCATATAAAGCAAGTTGGAACGGGAATACTAAGGCCCGTTAGGTGAAGCTGTATAATGAATATGAGTTGTTATCAGAGATAGGAGCTTGGAGTGTTTACCTTGTTGTACCCTTGTGAAGCTCAACTACCAATCTTATCTAGACCTAGTTGGGTTCTCAAAAATAACGCTGCAGTGTAATATACAGAGTTAGATGACGGGGCCAGATATTCCAAAATGGATACAGCCTTGGTTTTGTTCTGTAGTTCCAATGTTGTCGACAGCGGGAAAACGAGAATGATGTCAGTAACGACGGCGACCGTGCCAAGAAATACACCCATAGTCGAACTTCGATTATCACAAGTCTCAAGAAAACTTGGAGACATGGCACTACTTGGGCTGGTAACAGAGGAACTAGCTAGAAATGGCACAGCAGATACTAGGAGGGTGATATACGAGGCGAACCGGATCTAAATTTTCACTCCAAATAGTCGGATGTAAAGTATCGGAATTGGTGCTTTCGAAGTCCACATTGAGAACGCGGCAATAACAGAAATAGCAATGCCTAACTGCAAATAGTCGTACAATCTTCTTCAAATCCTGCCAGACCTGGGTGTTATTATCAGACATCCCTTTTCTACATTGCATTCAAAGCACCTTGTTGTGGATGGTGAGTACTCTTGATGCCTTAGACGGAGTTTCCTGAAGTAATAAAATTTGTATATAGGGACCAGGCACTCCCCAGTCTACGAAATGTTTCTGAAGCTTGTAGTTTTAGCAAACGCGGTGTCCTTTTTTGGTAACAACCTAGGTGAAGAGCCTTTCTTATGATGCATATATTGGTTCTAGAATTTGACTGACAACAGATACCTTAGAGAAAAAATAAAAGTACGTGCCTTCAGCTCCCGTATATATCGAAGAGACGATCGGAGCTGAGGTAATGAGATTAACACCCACATATTTCGTACCGTCAGTACACGCAAAACTTCTAGGCTGATACTTTTAGCAACATAAGAATTTACTTATAGTTCACAGGATTGTTGGATGGATCATATCCCGTCGACTGCAAGCTCATGGAACCTTTGTCAATACTTTGCTTCCCGTAGCGGAACAACGGTGCCATGAGAGAGATCTGGCGAGATTGGTCAAAGAAGTTCCCAAGCACGTTTGTAATTCTATTCTTTTCATTAGCAAATATATATGAAGTTAGGCTAATTCATTGCAAATGCGGTTTAGGCTGACTGTATACAATGGTTCGTGGAAACCTTGCGGCGAAACCATCCTTGGCCAGCGAAGCGTGTGGTTCATGATATGATGGCAATTTGGGTCGGCTCTGTCCACCCAGTTTCGACGGTTGGTATCCCTATACCATAGTTAATTCATTATCAACTTTGGAAGACGGTCACTTTCGCAATTCATGATCGCTGTCTTCACCCGGAGTATGTACAGCTAATCCGTCAAGAACTGGATAATCATTACGCTGGATTCCAGAGCAGTTGATAAGGTCTGCCACTTCTTGGCAGTTTCATTAAGGAGTCTGCGCGCTTAAGTCCAGTTGAATCAAGTCAGTTGATCGCCATTGAGAGAATCAATTCTTCGCCTTTCCCCTTACCCTCTCATTCTCATAAAACTAACTGAGAAAACAGTGAGAACCCGGTACTAGGCACTGCAACCTTTTAAATTCCCCGACGGCACTACGGTCAGAATCAATGACTGGGCTTGTACTCCTGTGCGCACCATCTGCCAGGATCCGACGCTTTATCCCGAGCCTTTAAAATTCAATGGCTTCCGATTTGTGAACCCAAAGGTCCTCGATAATATCACTCCAAGTTTTCGTTCCACCCAACACAAAACCTCGAGTCTTATTGATGTGGACAACATGTGGCACGTTTGGGGAACTGGACGTATGGCATGGGAAGGATTTTTGTCACGCCTCCTTGGATTTAAGACTGATCGATAACGACAATAGCCCCGGTAGGTGCTATGCTACGGCTATCATAAAAATCAGAATTTGACTGATTATCATTGATTACGACTGTAGGCTTGTCGACTCGAATGCTGAACGGTGGTTTGCGTGGCGATCGGGCATGTTACCCTGCCCTAAAACTATGACTATCTTCTGCCCGCGAGAAGGTTGTGCAGAAAGACTAGAAAATATATCAGAACTCTCTTTAGATTTATCATTGAATTCAAACAATCTCCTCGATTCAATCCTGTGTCTAATCCCCTTCTTCTCCAGCCCAAAGAAACATAGGCACAGATACCCAACGCAGTAAAGGTTACATATGACGCATACGTGAAACAGATATTCACCGAAACTTTGAGCAAACACGAATCTTTCGGGCAAGACCCTTGTGATGTAATGAAACTATGAAATACTGTGCAAGTATGTAATATGCATATTACCCGCGTAAGTTATAGGCAGTTCTCTTAGTCCCTCTGAAATGGGCCATTTGCTATTTCTTCCTTTCAGCCCCAATACAGAAATTATTTTATTGACCACTCTCCCTATCACTCAGCTTGTTCTTCAAGGCAGTGCTGAATTCGACGAACTCAACAGCTCATATCTATCAGTCTTGGATAATGATATTACCCCAGAATGTATTTTCCGACCCAAGACCATGGAAGGGGTATCGACCTTCCTGCAGACCACCGGCTCCTTTGCAGGGAGTGAAGGTGTGCGCTTAGAAATTCGTGGCGGCGGACAGCAGCCCCTTCCAGTTTGTGCGAATATCGAGAACAATATTACTCTGGACTTAAGACTCTTGACTGGAGTCGAGGTGAAAGACGATATTGTATCGATTGCAGCTGGTGAACGATGGGAAAATGCTTACGATGCTGGAAGATACAGGCCATGATGTGACAGGAGGACGATCATCCAAGAGCGGTATCGGGGGTTTGACATTGCAAGGCATGAACACACATTTCTAAACAACGGATAGACTAATTGATATTCCTAGGTGGTCTTTCCTTCTTCTCCTACCGTGAGGGATTTATTTGTGATAATGTGGTGGTCTATGAGAGTCCTGTCCCTTGGGACTATCGTCAATGCTAATGCCAACGAAAATCCCGACTTTTGGAAGGCACTTCGAGGTGGAGCAAATAACTCTAGAGTGGTAACACGCTTTGACTTGCGGATCTTCAGACAAGGCCCATTATGGGGTGGCAGCGTTTAATACTTCCCTCCTAGTTTCCCATCTCCAATCGAAGCGTTGGTCAACGAGCTTCAGAAGCCCATGACTGATGAGACTCATTTGATGATCAGTGTTGAGTATGTGTCTCAATTCGGTGAGATCATGTGCCAGAATCAGACATACTTTACTCGGCCTGTTGAGAAACAAGCGGTGCTTGAACCATTCACTAGTATTCAGTCCCAGATCGATCAGCTCAACTCGATGCGTCTGCAGAGTTTGAAGGAAGCGGCTTCAGAACAGTTGTCTGTCGCTATGTACAAGATAAGGTATCGCGACACTAAAGCTTGTCCGTCTTAAAACTTGACGTAGCTAAGGCGCTAATCGAATCTAGATGCGCATACATGGACGCCACCGTGAAAGCTGACGCTGCCACTTGAAAGAGGAAGCAAACATCAATAAAGCAGCTATTGAACAGATCAAACCAGTTGACGGCCTCGCTGCTCTTTGACCTGCAGCCCTACCCAGTCTCGCTTCTTGAAAAATCTGTCCCTCGAGGCGGTAATTTCTTGGGCTTGTGTCCTACTGATGGGCCCCTTGTTTCCATGTTCTTGCTAACATACTGGAAGAATAAAACTGATGACAAAGGTGTTGTCAGCGAGATGAGAGGGGCATTCGAGGCCATTGAGAATAGGGCTATTTCAAGAAACCAGGCTGTTGGGTTCAAATATATGAACTACGCCGTTAGTTTTCAGGACCCGATCAGCTCTTATGGCCCCGAGAACAAGGAAAATTTTGCAGCAGTTGAGCATGAAGTATGACCCAAAGGGATTGTTCCAGACAGGAGTCCCTGGCGGATTCAAGCTTTTTGATTGATGGAGGGCTTCCTTGCTGATGGATAGGAGATCGTCATAGTACTTACATTTGAGAACAACATAGATACAATGTAGGAGCTTGATAGGAATGAAAAAGCGGATTGGGTTCCTATATATGCTACATGTGTGTTATTCAAATCTTACGCGTACGGGATAGGCACAATTGGATGAAAGTTTGTTGAAAACAAGGGACCTATAGGCAACTTATAGTGCTCACGGTCTAACAAGCTTGCGAGGAATCTCACAATTAAATCAACTCATTGTTGGACTGAAATTCTTGCATATCTGATATTCATAGGCCTAATAGGCCAAATAGTGAAGATGGGGCGAAAAAGAAAAAGAAAACAAAAAAAAAGGGACCATGATACAGAAAGAACCGCTGCCTTTAGGGATACGACTATATAATTCTAAAAGTGTTTCCCAAGAAAGTCATGACATAACATCTCGCCTAATGTTTGGGCCAACTATTCCCCAATCTCTATCAATTCACTACATACTAACTGTCGTTGCTCCTAACTAATTCCAAAGGACTAGGGTTTTCGATGAGGTGGTATAAAACCGATAGAAAGATTTCGTATGTCAATTATGAGACTCATGTAGCTACCTCTCAGTGACTTAGGTACTGCCCAGTTATACATATTAAACGTCCGTCAAATGGATGTTTCATGTTTCGAGCTAAAATTGACGTTTATGGAGCAGGATATAAAATTTGTTTGTCTGCCAGAAATCCAGACCAATGTTTATTGAAAAACTACATATTTTTTTAAAATCCCTAAATAAAAATCTCTTCTCGCCAGTAGCTATCACACAAGTTGTGTGATTTCGACTGACAATGGGCGACGCAAGCAACAAGAAGGCTTTGCCCTCCACAAGTACATGAAGCAGTTGGAATAAAGCTTACCAAACAGCCATTTAAACGCCACCAAGGAATTTATTCGGCCGTATCAAGCTCGTCATGACCAGATGGGGGTGGGTCGAGAGCTGCTTGAAATGTTAGTAATGGGTGGATTAACACCTGGGTGTTCAAAGAAAAACAATGATAGATGACGTACGCTTCCTCTCATCGCCATTGGTGCCATTTTCATGGTCGTCCTCACGGCGGTCTCTGTCATCAGGTCGTTCACGATCATCTTTCAGATCCCGATCCCTGTCTTCGGGGCTTCGGGACCGGTCACGGTCACGGTCACGCTCTCGTTCGCGATCGCGGTCGCGGTCTCTGTCACGTCGATCATAGTCCCTGTCTCGTCGATCATCTTTGCGTGGTGAGTAATCACCACGCCCGCGGCGGGGAGATGGAGAACGACCTCTACGAGGAGGAGTGCGGTCTCGACGGCGCTCACGACCAGAGTCGAAGCGCCAGGATGCAGACGGGGGAGTGCGAGCCCACTATTGATCGATTAGACTGGTTTGCCAAAAGCATGAGCGTGATCTTACCTCAATTTTCAATAAATCATCGCGACCAATGCGTTTATTGTGCATCTCATGATAGGCGTCGTCTGCATCACGACGGCTTTCGTATTCAACAAACGCGAATCTATAAATATCCTTTTTTGAGTACAATACCATATAAGGAATTTGTCTTAAGGACCTACAGGCGGCTTGATGCTGTGCGTGGAGCCGGAATGTCACAGCGGACAAGGCGACCATATCTGGTACAGGCAAATTAGACGTTAAGTTCAACACACTTTGGACAGGGAAAAGGTTTGAACAGATGCGAAACAATAACGAGAGTGGATTGTCAGCGGTTGTTTAGGAAATTGGGGTGTGACCGCCGCGTCAGGATAGCCGTTCCGTTCCAGTACAACACCCACAAAAGGGTCAAATCGACGGGGTAGCGGGCCCAAGGACGACTGACGGATTCAAAAGCCGACGTATTGAATCGGAGGAAACGTGATGGAGATGGGGTTGGTTTCGGGGAGGGATCGAGGAGGTCGAAGACCATCGGCGGACAAGACGTACCGTTCGAATTCGTAGGCGAGGTCGCGAGCACGGGTTCCGTGGCCGAAGCCTGTGACGTATAGCGTTGTTCCGCCGGAGCGAGACATGGTGCAGCGTAGACAAAATCGATGAAGGGATCGAGTCAACTGCGAAGTGGTGAAGAAGGGACGGTGGACGTTGGAGCTGTGGAACCAGAAGAAGAAACGACCAAGATTCCGGCGGGCGGGGAAGACCAGCTTGGTGCGAATGCGCAAACAGGACAAACAGCCAGGTTTTAGCCGCCGTCCGGGATGGTTACGTTTGCTCCGATCAACGACGCTGGCTTGGCTGTCTGACTAGTATAGCTCTGATCTCCAAATTGGCCAGGTGATTCCAGCAGCATTCCTCTTTTCACCTGCCCGACTCAACCGGCACCAGCCAGTACTACGTTTGCAGGCGTGCCGTGCGTTCTCGGTCGAAGAAGCTGGTATTATCATAGGAGCTAGCTGAGTGAGTCCTCGTCGTCGGGCGAGCTTCGATGTTTTTAGCTCGCCAAAAAGCTACCCATCACCCCAACGCTGCACTGGGTATTCTTCGTTTGGACGTGGTCCCCAGCGAGAAAAGTCGACATACAGCTACATTCGTTACCATTCCCGCGGCCATGCCTCAATGAACCAATTTCGGATCTCATAGTCACGGTTTATACATTCTTCATGGCCAGCACAGTCAACACCGACGTTAACTTAACCTATAGAAAAGAGATTTAACCTCAGCTTAGACAAAAGCTCGCCACTCTTTTGCTCCCCATCCTTTTGCCTATACAGCTTACAATCCCGCTTCGGCTTTTTTTCTTCCTTTTTCCCAACCATATCAACATCGGCGGTGCGATCGATCTATTTACAAAATGAGTCTCAACCCGCAAAATTCAAACCATTCCAATAAACCGGAGGGCGATGACCGTCAACCCCAGGACCTTGTGCCCCTCCCAATGACAGAAACCCCTATAGCGGTAAGCAGAACCACCCTATGCGCCATTTATGGTTAATTTCTTTTTTATACAAGAGTCAAGTTCAGTGTTAGTATCTAACGTGGTCGCAGAAGCAGACTTCATACTCGTTCTTCCAGAGAACACGGAATAATCTATCTGAGCCCGTGGTTGCAGCATTCATCGCTGGTGGAGTAGCCGGCGCGGTTTCTAGGACAATCGTTTCGCCCCTTGAGCGACTGAAGATTCTACTCCAAATTCAGAGTGTAGGAAGACAGGAGTACAAGTTGTCAATATGGAAGGCATTGGTCAAAATGGGTAGGGAGGAAGGATGGAGAGGCTTCATGCGCGGAAATGGCACCAACTGCATTCGCATCGTTCCCTATTCAGCTGTGCAATTCGGAAGTTACAACCTTTACAAAAAGGTGAGACCCCTTATTCTACAATTGTGGGCAGGAAAACTTGGTTATACAAATTAACTTCACAACACGACGAGTACTGATTCTCTTCTCAGTTTATAGAACCGGCCCCAGGCGTTGACTTGACACCAGTTCGTCGCCTTGTTTGCGGCGCCTTGGCTGGGATTACTTCTGTTACAGTGACCTATCCACTGGACATTGTTCGCACGAGACTTTCGATCCAATCAGCGTCTTTTGCAGACCTGGGTAATCGAGCACCTGGTGGAAAACTGCCAGGAATGTTTGAAACTATGGTCCTTATGTTTAGAAACGAGGGAGGCATCCCTGCCCTATACCGTGGGATTGTCCCCACAGTAGCCGGAGTGGCACCATACGTAAGTGATTGTGCATGATATATCGGCTGTTTTCTGACAATCTTGGTATAGGTGGGACTCAACTTCATGGTTTACGAATCGGTCCGTGTCTACCTCACGCCTCCTGGGGAGAAGAACCCGAGCGCTATAAGAAAGTTGGCTGCCGGCGCTATTTCCGGAGCAGTTGCTCAAACTTGCACATATCCCTTGTAAGCTTTTACTATGCTGGTTTTTAGTTCTTTTATACTGACTAGCCGGGCAACCAGTGATGTCCTCCGGCGGAGATTCCAAATAAACACAATGACAGGAATGGGATATCAGTATAAATCGATCTGGGATGCTGTCCGAGTGATCGTGACTCAAGAAGGCATCCAGGGACTGTACAAGGGCATAGCCCCTAATCTGTTGAAAGTTGCGCCAAGCATGGCAAGTAGCTGGCTGAGTTTCGAGCTCGCGCGTGATTTTTTGATCAGCATGAAAGAAGAGCAATGATTTGAGCCGTTGTTGCTTCCGTGATAGAAACCAGTTCAAGAGCCAGATAGTCTTGTCAAAACTGTAAAAAGTTACCAAAAGTAGGGGGGAAAAAACACCCTCCTGCAGGACTGTAACATTTAGATAGCATGTTTGGCGTAAATAAACCAATACAATGACAATTTGAGCACATTGACTGATATTATTATAATTATTATTCATATTCACTGATCAAGAGACAAGTTACTTGAATGGTAATTTAGTTTGGCAGGGGAGCCGAGGAGTTGCGCTAGACCCGATTTGGCGGCATGCTGGCGAGCTGGCGTGGCCAAAAATAGACTAGTGTAACTAGGGCTAAACCCACACACAGCCGCTTCCCTCAAATTTGTCCCAGTCGAACTCACATTTTACCGACGAGCGACAGATAACCGCGTCCGACAAACCCAGCACATCAGGAGCCATGGGTAGGTCTTTGCATCACGCAGTCGTTCCAATTGAACGGATCGCTGCAATGATTCATGTTTCTTTTACTCCCCTTGTTCTTGTCATACTGACTGATCTGGATAGGTATCGACTTGCAGCGCCACCATGTGCGCAACACCCATCGCCAGGCGCCCAAGAGCGAGAACGTCTACCTCCAGCTCTTGGTGAAATTGTACCGATTCCTCGCCCGTACGAACCTCCTTCCCAAAAATCGTGAAAGCTAGAGTGCTGGGTTTTGTCAAATTGGTTGGGAAAAAAAAATTAACGTTTCCTCAGGCCGTACCGATGCCAACTTCAACAAGGTTGTTCTGCGCCGCCTTTTCATGTCCCGCATTAACCGCCCTCCTGTTTCGCTGTCTCGTATCATCGCAAACGTGAACGATGAGCAGAAGGAAAAGACTGTTGTTGTTATTGGAACCGTTACCGACGACAACCGCCTTTTGACCGTCCCCAAACTGTCCGTCGCTGCTCTCCGTTTCACCGCTACTGCTCGCGCCAGAATCGAGAAGGCTGGTGGTGAAATCCTGACTCTCGACCAACTTGCCCTCCGTGCTCCCACTGGTGCCAACACCCTGTTGCTCCGTGGCCCCAAGAATGCCCGTGAGGCCGTGAAGCACTTTGGCTTTGGTCCCCACAGCCACAAGGTAAATATATTAACTATCACATTCATTGTACCGTTTTTACTAACTACCTTCTGCAGAAACCATATGTCCGAAGCAAGGGCCGGAAGTTTGAACGCGCTCGTGGTCGCCGGAGGTCTCGTGGTTTCAAGGTCTGAGCGCATCATTGATGGGATATTTACTCGGACAATCGCACTTGTTTTTGTGTGGAATCGGCAAATTGTTTTCGACTGTGCTTGTGTAACGGTTCTTTAAGATCAAGCTGCCAGGTCGACAAAAACCAGTCTCATTATTTGCAAAAAAAGGCATACCTTGAGAACTACATCCTTCGAATGAATTACAAAAAAAATAAATGTTTATTTGTCTTGGGTTCGCTACGGTTAATGTGATACGTTCATCAGAGTTTTAGAAACTTTCAACTGGCGTAAAATTGAGCCTAGAGTCTAAGTGCTATTCACGAAGTCAGCGGTAGTTTTTCGTGTTTCCATATTTTGCCCCCAGGCTGCCCAGAGTAATCGGCTGCAGTCTGTCCCTCGCCTCTGATTAGATATTTATAAATAGTCAGACCTTCCAGGCCAACTGGCCCCCTGGTGTGGATTTTGTTTGTACTAATGCCGACCTCGGTTCCAAATCCATACCGCATACCATCTGCAAAGCGACTCGACGCGTTCCAATAGACGCCAGCACTGTCTACACCAGCCATAAAAGCTTCGGCTGCCTCCCTGGACGCTGTGATAATGACGTCTGTGTGTTTGGAAGAGTGGGCATTGATGTGAGCAATGGCAGATTCTACGGCAAGTAGCCCAGAAGCCTGAGACGGTACCGTCTTGACGGCTAGAATGAGATCCAGAAACTCGGTATCGTAATCTTTATCCGTAGATTCCTGTAGCAGAGTAGCTTTCTCTGGGGAGAGGACCTTTGTGAGGGCGGCTTTAGAAGCCTGGTCACAACGAAGGGAGACCCCTTTGGCAAGGAGAGCTTCCGCTATCTGAGGAAGAACAGTTTCGAGGATTGTCTCGTGCACAAGAAGCGTTTCCAGTGCATTGCAAGCAGCGGGATAATCGGTTTTCGAGTCCACAACCACTCTCGTTGCAACTTGGGGGTCAGCGTCAAAGTGGATATATGCCGAGCACAGTCCGTCTGCATGGCCAAGAACCGGTATCTTCGTGTTGTCTTTAACATGTCGCACAAGCTCATTGGAACCACGAGGAATGACCAAATCAATTAGGCCATCCTGGGCTAGGAGTGAAGATACGGCATCGCGTGTTTTGACAAGCTGAATGGCCGGGGTAGGAATGTCCGTCTTTGACAAGGCTGCTGATATCACCTCTGAAATAGCAATGAACGATTCCGTAGATTCTTTTCCTCCTGGGGGGAATTTTAGCG
This sequence comes from Talaromyces islandicus, assembly GCA_000985935.1. NCBI lineage: Eukaryota > Fungi > Ascomycota > Eurotiomycetes > Eurotiales > Trichocomaceae > Talaromyces > Talaromyces islandicus. The sequence continues at coordinate 5,995,307 of CVMT01000001.1, read as the reverse complement.
CCATGGAATCAACTAAGATGAGAACCCACAAACCTTTAAGAATAGCAGCATTCGCAGACTTTATGGAGAGAGCAGCGATATTGGCAATGACTTCAGGACGAGCCTCGAAGATAATCAGGAGAACTCCTAATGGGCAGCTAACCCGCTCCAAGACGAGACCATCATCCAATAGGGTCTTCATAGTGATCCTGCCGACTTATTGGATATCAATTCGAGCCCTCATGGTTCCGATGTCTTCACACCTACCTGGGTCTTCAAGATCTCTGACGCTTAGAATTCCGTCCAGCATATCCTCGTATTTCCCTGGTCGAGACAGGTCGAGTCTTTTCAACACGCTTTGGCTGAGCTTTCCATCCTCTGCAGCTCGCGTAGCCAACGAGACATCTCGAGCATTTGCTTCGAGGATGTGTTCTCGGTTTTCTACCAAGGCCGAGTGCAGTAGCGTCAGGGCATTGTTGCGAGACTCTGTGGAGAGCGTGGCGAGGCGGCGAGACGCAATTGATGCGCTCTTTGCAATCTCCGGCGCGGAAGACTCTGTCAACGACATGATTTTGTGTTATCTGGCATACAATGAGTGCTAGAGGAGGGATGAGTCAAGCAAGGCCTAGGAATGACTGCAAGGGAAAACTATTTTCCGACAATATTTTTTAATGGATATTAATTACACTTTGGGGCTGCCACCAGCAGTCTGCACCAGCCAGCAGGACTAAATATAGATATTTCAGTTTTAGAATCTGCCTATTCGACAAGACAGTATATTTCCCTCGATCTACAAACTGAACACGCAGATATTCTAGAATTTTTGTTTAATTTTTTAAAGTCCTGCTGTGCGGGGTATTGGCCCATCTGAAGGCGGTGAGGCGCCGCAGTTATGACGCATCTCCGCAGGCGCGGCAGATCTCACCGTGTTATCGCTATCGACGAGATGAGGCTACTCCCCAAACAAGCCCCTCCGAGCCACCACGTTGTCAAGTGAGCAAGACGGTCCATCCGGCGTGCACTGGTATTCAAGCTTGTTGAAACATCAGTTTGGAGCTGAATTCGCCATGGCGGATCTCCTTTCTCGACTGTTGTCCTTTCCTTCCCCATCGACTGCTGCTTTCGAGGATGCCTACAGTCTCCATGCCCGCGATTTTATAGCGTCTGTGAACGAGCTCCTTCCTGCTGCTATCGACGGAGCAGCAGCTAAACTAGACGCCATTCTTGAGGTAAGCTTTGATAGCTGAGAGCTACGTTTGGCTTCTGACAATAGTAGCACGTCGATCCTTCGATTCATTCCTTGCCGTATCTCTTGGTGCTGCATTTCCATGGAAAAACAGTGGAAAAAAATTCTCATACCATTCTCGCGGGTGACTCAAGACCAGGCGGCAGCTTCTGGACAAGATGTCTGTTATTTTTGAGAACATTCGACCCAACCCAAGTCAGGCATGCGATGAAGGAATGGCACAAGCTGGTCGGGTATGTTGCCAGATCGGCCGAGAGGGAAAATAAGGTATGTGTGTCGCTATCTTTCAGAGGATTCCAGACTGACAAAAGAAGTCATTTCTTGCTGTTCGACCCATCAGAGATGCCCTCATCAGATTGGAGTTATCTTCAACTCTTACCACTACTCACGTGCTTCTAACCCGCCAATGTCTTTTGGCTAGAACATACTCGCTTGCATTGCCAGTCATCGACCAGACAATCTGCCAGTTTTCGGCTACTTATGACAAGCCGAATAGTCAGCAAAACGAATCGGATATTGATCTCACCACCGACCTCCATTTGTTTGGACCTCGTTCGAGCCTGTCCCACAAGGACCATTTACAATACTTCTTGTATGGTGGAATGATTTACATGGCACTGAAAAAATGGAACAAAGCACGCCATTTCTTGAGCATTGTCATCTCCTCGCCTGCCGTCAACTCAGTTAGCCTGATTATGGTGGAAGCTTATAAAAAATGGGTCCTGGTCAACTTGTTGGAGAAAGGAGTGGTGAGAGAAGACAAAGAATGATTACAAACTGAATATCGTCTGCTAACTACAACAACAAGGTTGCGCCGTTGCCGAAAGCCACGCCGCCTATTTCAATAAAACTATACAAGGCTCTTGCTAAACCTTACGACGCCTTGGCAAGCACTTTTGTTGCCGGTGACGGGGAGAAGTTATGGGCCGAGGTCGAGTTTGGACATTCCATCTGGCGCATGGTAGGTATTTGCTTTTGTTTTGAGGGCCTTATAGGTATTAACTGTATGTTTTCTTTATAGGACAAAAACACTGGTCTCGTCCAGCAGGTTCTTCTTGCATTCCGCAAACAATCTGTTCTTCGACTCAGCTCCACATTCGCTGCGGTTACTACAACAGACGTTTCAAAGCGAGCTTTGTCAGGAACAATGGACACAGACGCAACTGAGCGTTACATACTATCGCTCGCAATCCAAAAACAACTTTCGGCTTCGTTGTCTCATCTTCCAGGGGAGTCAAAACCGTCGATGCTTCGATTTTCGACTGCCGGCAACACCCAAAGTACGGAACTTGAGGCTGATTTGGAGGGGCGTCTTTTGCTCCAGCAACAAAAACTTAATCTTCTAGTCCAGAATATACGAACTAGCGACAGAAAACTGGAGCTTGGCAAGGAATACCTCGAGTATTTGCGCAGAGGCCAGAAACACAATGATAGCATGTCCAAGGAAGGAAACCAGAGCGGGAGGACTAAGGGACAAGATATCGATCCCGATCTCGATTTTGATGAGGATATGATGGGTGACATGCACTAGAAATAGGCTCGTGTATGCCATAATGCTAGAATTCTCAGTAGTTTTATTGAGCGCTGCTTAATGTATTCAACCAAGAACAAAACTCCCACGTTGATTTTCATGGGAATACCTATACTATTTTGGCAAGCTCTTATATGCGTTCTAACGGAGTAAAGAAAAGAGCACCTAGACCCGGCTGCAAACGAACCAGAACATTTCTGTTGTCACAGCTGAAAGACTGACTATCTGTCAAATGATATGATATGCAAAGTAAACCTGTTCTCCACCATCGATTCATGCAAAAATTTTCTATGCTCGCGAGAAAATGTAAAGATATGCAAACTGCTTCATCTCGCCAATATTGTCAGCTTCCACTACCTTCTCATCATTGAACAGAACCCAAGACGGCTGGTTAGTGCGGGGGATATGTTTGCGTATAAATGCAACGTAATGTCTGTCGAAAGTTAATTACACTATTCTCACAAATGGTATGCACGCAAACTTACCCAGCATGAAGTGAAGCTCCTTTATGGCAAATGATGGACTGTAGTTTATAGCTCGCCGGCAGCGATGCGCTACCAGGTGGCTCCTGTGATGTGGCCGCTTCTGTATCTTGGTTGTCATTAATGCCAACATTCCAGTCGTCCGGATGGCTGAAAACCCAGTCGAGTGCCCTGTTGACGTCGCCACCTGTCTGTGAAAGAGCCACTGCAGCACGTTCGGGCTCAATGCCCATCTCTCCAAGCTGACTTATCTTCTCAGCATCATGTTGTGCTGGCCCAGAGCTGGTGTTTGAAGCAAGTGGCTCGTCAATGTCTGGGTCTTCCATATGAGCAAAGAGCCAATTCATTGCACTTTCCGCATCCGAGTTTCCCGTTGCATGCAGCGCTTTCTCACATCGAACTTGTGGAAATCCCATACTAGCGAGCTGCTCTAGCGCTTCTGGATTCGCCACAAATTTAGGTTCGGCTTGTTCGGGTTCGTCTGGAAGTAATTCCTCCGTCGGTTGAGGACCTGGGGATAGGTAGGAACTCAAATCCAAATCTTCGTCGCCAACTTCCACTGGGATATTGAGCTTTGTTGGAACCCAATTTATCAGCTCGAAACGACGAGCATTGATGACAAGTTCCCGAGGAAGAGTTTTGAAGAGCGATCGCTTGTGAAAACCTTTATCACTGCCACAGCCTGGGCATTTGAGTTCCACATTCTCCACTCCGGTAAAGATATCGAGACATTCTCGGATGGTCACCGATTGATATGAACTATTGGGCTCCTTCGAGGCCTCATCAGATACAAGGGGACGAGCAGGCACTTGGATGGAGATGTTATCCTGCTCATCATACTTGTAACGGACCTTCTCGCACGCCAGACACTGCAGTCTTTGTTCAAGAACGAATCGGAAGCTGTCCACTGGATTGTTGTATCCATCGGAATGCTTTGATAATGATACAAGCTTGAAGAGGTGTTGGAGAAACTCGAAAGCATCCTGTTGTCTCATTGTGGAAAACTCCAGGTGGCCGCGACCAATGAGATACTTGAACATTGCAGGAGCTAGCCCTTTCTGATGGGGTACCTCTGCGGAGTCCGGTGTAGCTGATACGACAGAGTCGGGCTTGGAGTATCTACCGGATAGTAAACCATCCGCAAGCTTGCGCATTTGTGTCTCGAAATCCTCGGCGGGACTGGGGCTAAGTGGCGATTCCTCATTAGGTCGGAAATAACGTTGCTGAAACTCTTCTAAGGAAAACAGGCATTGGACAATGCTGGCTAGGTAGCAGCTATTGCCTAAGTTTTTGAGACCAGTAAATCCTGGCCCGAAGATAGGCTGCAAGGTATGCCCATCTTCTGCAGTCATGGCGAACTCCCACTTGAGATTCTGTTCCACCTGCAATTCCATGAGGCTCTTTTCGGTTTTGTGGCTTTCCGCAATGTTGATACCCCAATGAGCCAAATGAGCTGCCAGCTCTGGGTCTGTTCTTTCTTCATTGCATCTATAGCAGTATATATCTGCGCCACCTTCGGGTGTGATGGAGCCGAGTTTAACTGCAACACCATGGGACGAAGAATCAGAGTGTGCAAGAGCATGGGAATTGCCACCGACGCCCCCGAACTGGCTCCTACCACATCCGACATTCCCACACTCTAAACACAGCCACAGATTTTCTTGTAGTTGGCAACCTGAGCATTGTTTTAAACCTAGAGATAGATGAGCATGGCAGTCTTCGGGTTTGTGTAATTTGGATAGACTGGTATACCGAGTTTCTGGGCATTGCTTTGGTCTTTCTGAACCAAGTGAATAGTATGTTCACAGGGAACGAATTCCTGTTCCCACGCCTTGACTTCCTCTTGTTTCGAAAACGTCAACGCTTTCATCACCCCATCTACCACCTCAGCAAGCCTTCCACTGGGATCCTCAATGTTCTCAACTTGACATTCGTAGCAGATAACCGTCGTCGATGTATCATAGCGATCTTCTTCAGTCTCTGCAGCTATAGCTAGCTTCGACATTTTCTGAGGAGGCTCATCGCGCTAGGAGACGCGGACTATTAGCAGCTGAGTGTTCAACTATCCGATCTGACGAACCTGGACCTTTTTCCTCGTCCGTCTGATGTTCAGGGCAAGTGTGTGGCCAAGCAGAGCACTGTGAAGCTGCCCATGATTTCTCTCCCCTGTGCACCCGCCGTTGAAGCAGTGAAGACAGACATTCAACCCGCTTGGATCATCCTGTTTGGCGGTTAAATAGAGATATAGGCAAATACCGAGCTGCTCTCCATACAATTGAATCAAAACATTGAGTGCAGTCTTCTCTGTAGACAGGCTGCGTCGAAGTTGGGGGCCGGATACCTTCAGAGCAGCGCGTCAGCTTCAGCTTCGCAGCTTGGGGAATCTGGTTGGCACGGGGGGTAGCAAGGCCAACCAAGATAACATACCGGCGCTTTCGATGTGAGGGCAAGCGGCCATCGTGGAAAAGTGCGTGCCTGGCAAAATATGCTGTATTTGCCGGGAACACTAATGGCTGTGGGAGAAACGAGAGATGAAGCAGCAACGGACAAAAGCTAGAGAGAAGAAGGTGCGGTTCAGATACGTCAGCGGTTGATCGCAGGCAGCGACGAGACTGCCCCGACTCCGCCTAGCGCGGGGCTGGCTGTCCGCTCTGGGTTTAATTGCCCCCGACGCGCTTGGCCGCGCCACCACGCGTGTTGTTTATCATTGCAATTCTCGATTGCTCTCTCTCTCTCTCACTCGCACACACACATACCGCTCGACCACGACTCGCACTTGCATCGAGAGCACCTCTGGCTGTGATTGTGTGTCGTTCTCGCATAGGAATTCGTCCTGATGGCTTCTGATCCGGCTTCGCTCATTTCCGTAGGGTCTCTCCGGTCAGTGTCCTCACTTGGTGACGTACCCTTGAAACTCCTGGAAGCTAACCATTATATAGCGCCATTTTCGATGAAACTGCAGGCTCGGAGAGGGAGCCTATCGTGCAATGTGTGCAGATCAAGCCTCTCGCTCCCCAGGCCAACGGGGTGGAGCGATACCGCGCCGTGTTCAGTGATATTTCCAACTATGTCCAGACCATGCTGGCTACACGTAGGTGACCTTTTACTTCAAGTAATACCTGTTTACCTGGTTTGTTTAATGACTTTATGCGGTATTTTAGAAGCAAACCACTTTGTCACCTCCGGAGCTTTGAGAAAGGGATGCATCGTCCGCCTCAAATCGTTCCAAGCAAATGCCGTTAAAGGCAAAAAGTATGCACTGAAGAGAAAAGAAAAAAAAAATCTTTTCTGTGTTCTGACAGCTAACGGCTATAGAATCCTGATAATCCTAGATCTAGAAGTTCTCGAAGACCTGGGCGAGTTTGAGAAAATTGGCGAACCAAAACCCCTAGAAGCGAAAGGCGCGGAGGAAGAACGAGCTACCCCAACAGTGATTTCTAGTAACGGCTTCTATGGATCAAAGGCCCATCCTGCAGAAGAGGGAGCCCGCCAGAGGTCCGATAATTATCCCGTTGCATCAAATTCCGCACATGCGACCATCTATCCCATCGAAGCCATATCACCTTACTCCAACAAATGGACAATCAAGGCGCGTTGCACAAGCAAGTCGGCTATCAAAACTTGGCATCGGAGCAACTCTGAAGGAAAACTTTTCAGCGTTAACCTTCTTGACGATAGCGGCGAAATAAGGGCCACAGGGTTCAACGATCAGTGCGACATGCTGTATGATCTTTTCCAAGAGGGCTCTGTGTACTACATCTCGAGTCCCTGCCGCGTCCAGATTGCCAAGAAGCAATTTTCAAATCTACCCAACGACTATGAGCTGACCTTTGAGAGGGATACCGTTGTGGAGAAGGTAAGCCAAAGCAGTCTACAATTATTATTACAGATTCTAAGCTCTTGAGATAGGCTGAGGACCAAAACGACGTTCCTCAAATTCGATTCAATTTTACAAGCATTGGTGACCTCCAGTCAGTCGAGAAAGACACAACGATCGATGTGATCGGCGTGTTGAAGGAGGTTGGAGACACGTCCCAGATTACTTCCAAGACAACCAACAGACCTTATGACAAACGAGAGCTCACGCTGGTTGATAACACTGGTTTTTCTGTTCGTCTTACTGTCTGGGGAAACACAGCTACAGCTTTCAGCGCGGTTCCGGAGTCAGTAGTAGCATTCAAAGGTGTAAAAGTTTCTGATTTTGGAGGTCGGAGCCTTAGTTTGCTAAGCTCTGGCACAATGACGGTGGATCCAGACATGGAAGAGGCCCATAAACTCAAGGGCTGGTATGATGCACAGGGGCGATCAGACACTTTTACTTCTCATGCCACGATGCCCGGTGCAACCGCTCCTGGGGGTGGAAAGCAAAGTCAGTTCAAGACAATTGCTCAAGTCCGGGAAGAGCAGCTGGGCATGTCAGAAACACCAGATACGTTTGCGCTCAAAGCCACCATTGTCTTTATCAGGCAAGAAAACGTGAGCTATCCTGCCTGTCCTTCTCAAGGTTGCAATAAAAAAGTGAGCGAGTTGGATCCTGGACAATGGCGATGCGAGCGGTGTGACAAGACATACGAGAAGCCTGAGTATCGATACATCATGCTCATCAATGTCAGCGACCACACTGGGCAACTATGGCTCAATTGCTTTGACGAAGTTGGACGACTTGTGATGGGAACAACAGCGAACCAGATGATGGAGATCGAGGCGGACAACAAGCAACTTGCTAATGAGATGTTTCAGGATGCCAATTGCCAGACATGGAGCTTTTGGTGCAGAGCAAAACTGGATCATTACGGAGACCAGCAGAGGTAGGTTCCTAGATTTGTCACTACCATAGAACCATCGACTAATAATTCCGGATAGGGTTCGCTACCAAATTTCTTCGGCCAAGCCGATTAACTACTCGGATGAGGCTACTCGCTTGTCCAATCTGATTGAGTCTTACACCCTAGGATAACACGTAATCCTTGTCCTGTTTCAATCCTTGTGGTCATGTAAAACATCCAAGTATCCAGATTTGAAAAGAAAGTCCTACCTGACTTGTATCGAATTTGTTTTTCCGTACTTCGTCTAATAAAATTGAAATGCCTCTGATGATACTATATTACAGTATTGGACTCCATATTTAAAGCAAAATCGCGAGGCGGCAACTCTCAAAGCCAGCCACATGCAGGGTTGTGAACAAAAGAGGTATCATATAATGTTATTCTAGCCTATTAGGAAATTATTTAGCGATTAGACACGTTAAAACTATACAAGTCTCTTAGCACGCTTGAGGGGAGAAAACTTCGACGTCTCCTTAAAAATCTGACGAGAGGCATGAAGAGCCTGTATTCCCGAATGCAAAGTCGAAGTGAGCCTTCTGTCCTTTGCTGGTCTTTCCAAATCGTCTTCTTCATCATCAAACAGCGTCTTTTCACGTTGTGCACCCAAAATTTTTCGTTTTTTCTGGTTCTGCTTCCCCTCTTGAGGGACTTTGCTAGCTGTGGCGTCTTGCGCTCCTTCTTTTTGCTCGGGCAAGGTCGTATCTTCATCTAGTGATTCATCACCGAGATTCTCTGCTCCCTGGTTCTCAGAGGCCTCTTCTTCATCATCTATCTTTCGTCGATTCTTACCAACTGCTTTTTTGGGTGGTTTTTTATTTTCCTTGCGACTGTCAACGCGGGAGTTGCTCTTTGACGGCTTCGGTTTCTTTTCGACGCGATGCTGCCGATCAGAATCCGCTTCAAGGTCATCATCCGAAGTATTTGAAGAGCCAGTAGTTGGTTTATTGCGGTTCAGATAGGGCGTGATTGAGAATGTGGACTTTTCTCCGGGCGCGGTGATTTGTCGTCTGGGGTCTGCAGCAGTACGAATAGCACCTGGTGTTACAATTGTCATATCGGCATCAAAACTGTTGGCACTGTGGCGAACGGAAGAGTCCCGTTGGCGACCGTGACTAGGTCGCGAGAGTATGTGTGGATTGGATTCGCTTTCTCGATATTCTTTCAATTTATCTTTGGCATTTCGTAATTGTTTTCGCACGGATTGTAATCGTTCTTCTAGGGCCTTCTTTTCATTCTCCCACGCGGCGGATTTCTCACGCTCTTCTTTTTCCAGACGACGTTTATCTTCAATTTCCTTCTTCATCTCTTCTTGTAATGATTCCAACTGACGTTTAGTCTCAATTCCACCATTGGAACTGCTTGCTTTATTTCGTTCAAATGCGCGTCTCTCGTCTTCCATTTGAATTTCAAACGAATTCAGCTGTCGTTCCAAAGCCTGCTTCTCGGATACGAGAGTTTGATAGGAGCTGCTCTGTTTTTTAAGATGTGCGACCTCTTGCTTTAGCGCAGATATCTCTTTTGAAAGGGTAAGTCTGTCCGCCGATATTTGCTCGTAGTCGGACGATTTGTGGTTTTTGGCAAGAAGCTCGCTCTATGAACAGTTTAAGACATGCGCATCACAATCAGACGGAGAAAAGAGCAGCATACCTTGATTCCTTGCATGGTCCGATTGTTCATTCGTAGGGAGGATTGTAGGCTTTTGATTTCGTCGTTGGCGTGAAGCAGCCGTTGATTCAAACTGTCTTGAGCTCGCGCAGACTCCACAGCATCATTATCCAGTCGCTCGCATTGTAACTTCAACAACTCGTTGTCCGTCTCTAACATCTGACACTCCACACGTAGCTTGCGAGCGGCCTCATTATCCATGAGGCTTCGCAGCTGAGACACAGCCTTTTCGTACACAATTTCGAGCTGCGCAGACTTGAACGACAATTCGTACTGAACAACAATAACAACAATCAGTGAAGGTGCATCCTGGGTTAGGGACTTGCGAAACACACCTCGCGAGCAAGGCACAGCCCATTGTGGCACGGAAGTCTCGCGTTCATCATTATCGACGGTGGTCAGACTTGCTTCTTCTTCCGATGAGTGATAGATGATGTTTTTCAACAGGACGCGCAGCAGGCGCGTGGCAGCAGCTTTCCTTATAGAGCCGGGGCCGCGCATACCCCACAGGTTGCCTATCTCGGGCAAGCGCATCGAGGCCATATTGGACACCTAGCGTTAACCGCCGTGCTGAGCTTCCACCACCTCGACACCTGCATCGCGAACGAGGCTGCACTGTTTGGCCGTCTCTCTTCAGAATGCTGTTCCTTTCCTATCTAACCGCTTTGCTATGCACGGCGGGAGCTGCCTTCGCCGCAAAACCAAAGGTCGACAAGTTCGAGCGCTTCCAATCGCTATCTCATGGAGGCCCCATCGAACTCAACGATAAGACATACAATGAAATCACAGCTGCTCCTCGTGATTACTTCACTACTGTTCTTCTCACCGCGATAGACAGTCGCTTTGGCTGTGTTCTTTGCCGGGAATTCCAGCCCGAATGGGACATCATCGCAAGAAGCTGGAACAAAGGCCAAGTGGAAGATACCAAGATGATCTTTGGTACCCTGGATTTCACTGATGGGAAAGAAACTTTCAAGAAGGTGAATTGAAATTCCCCAAACCCTTGATGTCGCTGTCGCCGGATCTAAGAAATTGCAGCTTATGCTACAAACTGCTCCCGTTGTATTGGTGTTCCCGCCCTCTACAGGCCCGTACGCCACGACTGACGGCCCCTTCTCATTCGAATTCACTGGGTAAGTAGTGTCGCTGCACTGCAATTGAATTAAACTGACAGTTTCCTGCAGCCCAATTTCTGCGGATCAACTCTATACCTGGATAAACCGTCATCTGCCAGAAGGCCCGAAGCCTCCTCTGTCACGCCCGATCAATTATGTACGAATTGGTTCAGGAATCACTCTCTTACTTGGTATCATAACCGTCTTCACGGTCGCTTCACCCTATATCCTGCCGGTGCTTCAAAACCGAAATATCTGGGCCGGAATCAGTCTCATTGCCGTTCTTCTCTTTACCAGTGGCCATATGTTCAACCACATTCGCAAAGTGCCATACATTGCTGGAGATGGTCGAGGTGGAATTAGCTACTTTGCCGGTGGTTTCTCAAACCAGTTTGGCATGGAGACTCAGATTATAGCCGCAATTTGTGAGTGCATTTCACGCAGCCGAACATCCCAGAAGCATTCCAAAACTAACTCGACTGATACCTAGACGGCGTACTGTCATTTGCCACAATCGCACTGGCATTGAAGGTCCCCCGTATGTCCGACAACAAATCTCAGCAAGTGGCCGTTGTGATTTGGGGTGTTGTGCTCCTTGGTGTCTACAGCTTCCTTCTCAGTGTCTTCAGAGTTAAAAACGGAGGCTACCCATTCTTCCTCCCTCCCTTCTAAGTTTTCCAGTTCGTCTGCAACCAAAAAGCAGAGTCTTTGGTTGACTTGTGGTTTGATAAAAATGAACCAATCCTTTTGTCTATGCCCAAGCGGGCTCGGCTTCCCAATTGACGAAAAGCAGCGGTGGGAGTGTATGAATATTAGATAGCTTGCCGAGTGCATCGTCGTTTAGAAATCGGAATATACCATTCCGTGATGACCTATTGATTAGGCGATGTGAATGGCGATTTAACCTCTTCTTTATATCTACATGTATTATTTGATGTGCTATATCAGCTATATAAATCATTCAATATGATTTTTGAGAGTGCTATCTGTGTAAACCTTCATTTCTTGGCGCCAAGAATCATCTTTAGCTGTACACCAATAAAAGTAGCCGGAGTGGGTCGAAAGGTGTCCACCTTCTATATCAAGATTCGAGCAACGTATTCATTACTATGATTAAAACATATACTCCACGATTTTACAATATGTCCGTCTAGCAGCACTATTGAGCAAAAAAAAGACCATCTCCCATTGTGACTTTGAACACAATACTTCTTCGTCGCTACAATGGTCGAGGTTGAAAACAGCCGTCCAGCTGCACAGCAACCACAAGTGTCAGCAGCCCGAGGAACGAGCTATCTAATATTAATCCAGGTGGTATCGCGAGTTTTGACGTTTGCTTCCAATCAGCTAGTCTTGCGTCGCTTGTCTCCTGACGTCTTTGGGGTAGCGACACAATTAGAACTGTATTACATCACGGTTTTGTTCTTCTCTAGGGAGTGTCTCCGTGCAGCCATCCAAAGAGAACCACTTGCCAGGATCCCCGTGGACGATGCAAAGGAGAATAGGTCCCATTCGAAAAATGACAAACAAGAAGGTGAGCGGGAGCGAGAGCACGCTCAGGATGTCTCTCGTTCATCTCAAACAGTGGTCAACATGTCCTATCTTGCAATAGCTCTCGGTATTATATTATCAGGGGTCCTAGGCATTTGCTATCGTTCGTGGGCAACGACAGAAACTGCATCCGTGCCATTTTTCTACCAAAGTGTACAGCTAGTTGGACTCTCCTGTATAGTCGAACTTGGGACCGAACCTTTCTTTGCGGTCGTGCAGCAGCGAGTGCTTTACAAGGAAAGGGCTGCAGTAGAAATGACGGCAGCTTTTATTCGGAGCTTAGTGACCTGTGGGTTTACCATTTGGACCTCTTGGAAAGGCTGGTATACAGGTGTCCTGCCATTCGGGCTGGGTTATTTAGCATTTGCGTCTGCTTTACTTGCTGGATACAGCTGGCAAATGTTGACGCGTGACAAGACACGGGCGTTTTCATTCTGGCTTACCCCAATTCAATCACCGTAAGAAGACAGTTTTTATTATGGTTACTATATACTGAATCAGAAACAGATCTGGAGCGCAATATCTACTGGAGAGGTTCTCTCGTCGCTTGGTTTGGCTTGGGGCCAACATGTATCTTCAATCAATCGTGAAACATTTCCTTACTCAGGGAGATTCCATGATCCTGGCTGCTTTCTCGACCTTGGAAGACCAGGCTATATATGGCTTGGCATCCAACTACGGTGGTCTTGTCGCACGCATGCTTTTTCAGCCCATTGAGGAGAGCTGTCGGAATATCTGGACTGGTCAACTCAACGTGACAGACAAAGAAAATCGCACCCACAAGACCTACGTTGAAGCTGCCAAATCCCAGTTGGTTAATGTGCTGCGGACATACTCAATTTTTGCTATCCTAGCCTTGTCCATCGGGCCCAGCACAATCCCCATCTTCTTACGATTTTTGATTGGGTCTCACTGGATGTCGCCAAAGGTCCAAGAATTACTATCGACATACTGTTGCTATATCCCATTTTTAGCATTCAATGGTGTCACAGAAGCGTTCGTATCGGCTTCCGCCAGTGCCTCGGATATGCGAAAGCACGCCGTGTGGATGAGCGTGTTTTCTGCCTGCTTTTGCTTGGTTTCCTTCCTCCTATTGAACGTTGCGGACTCGGGGGCTGTTGGCTTGGTCTGGGCCAACGTCATCAACATGTCGATCAGGACAATATGGAGCTTTTTTTACATTCGAAAGTATCTGCGACAGAACAACTCCGAGTTGGAGATTTCGGAATTCAGCCCGCAACTTCAAACATTTGGCGTATTGGTTCTTGCAGCTTCTCGAAGAGTGGTTGAGCCCAGTCCATCGTACGACGACTTGTTTTACAATATTTTTGTACTTGGATTTGGAGCAGTTTGTGGTGTCTTGACGTAAGTTGACCCCAAGAAATACTACGACAATCACTTGCTGACCATGAACATAGTCTCTTTTCAGAACGGTCATTCATACTGGCGCAGTATAAAAGCTACTTTCGTGGTTGAAGAGCATGGGAGAAAAAACGAATTAGATAACTTTTATTTCTAGTCTATACATGTATATTTCAATCATCAAATGTGATCTTGGTCGCCGATTTACTCGAGTCGACTTCCTTGAAAAATGCACCATAAGCTCCGTGCTGCTTCTTCTTGACGGTGGTACCGAATTTCATGAGTGAGTCAGGAACATTCTGGTTTGCTGCCTTCAAGACGTTTATCAAGCTGCGAAAGTCAGCGATTTTCCTTTTTCTTTTTTTTTTTTAGCTAGAAATTTGGTGAACTTACGCTCCTGAATGCGTCTTGTCATTTTCCGTGAACAGAGTGATAGCATGGCCCTCAGCACCAGCACGACCAGTCCTATAAAGTACATCAGCAGGCTAGAAATGTAAATATTCAAGTACCACCTACCGTCCAATCCGATGCACATAGTCCTCAATAGTCAGAGGGAAGGTCACATTGACCACCGTCTTCACTTCCGGGATATCCAGGCCTCGAGCTGCAACATCGGTAGCGACCAGAATGGGAACAGCACCAGACTTGAAAGCCTCCAGACTCTTAAATCTATCGCTCTGGCTCAAGTCTCCGTGAATACCGGCAACCTTGTAGCCCCTGGATTGAATGAATCGCTCGATCCGAGTTGCTTCCTTTTTATAAAGGCAAAAGACCAAGATCCTGTCCGCAACAGCCTTCCTCTGGAGTTTTCCTAGAATCTGTAAGAGCCTCTGCTCCTTGTCATAAGGTGAAAGTACTTCCACCTCCTGCTTGATGCGAGTGTTCGCACGAGGGTCTCCTGACGGTTTGCCGCCAACTGTGATCATAGCCGGGTCTCGGGTGAACCCTTCAGCTAGATTTCTGACAGAGGGAGGCCATGTTGCAGTGAACATGGCAGTTTGTCTTTTCGAAACCGGCATGGTGCCGATAATTTCTTTGATGTCTTGCTCAAACCCTTTGTCCAACATTCGGTCAGCCTCGTCGAGCACAAGATATTTCACTTTCCCCAGGTCCACCGATCCTTCTCCAATAAGATCTTTCAAGCGGCCAGGAGTGGCAACCACCACAGTGGCTGTTTTCAAGGCCTCTCTGTGCTCGTCCTTTCTGACACCTCCGAAGATGCAAGTAACCTTCACATCGACGGGTGAGGCGTACTTTTCCAATTGGTCGTGAATCTGCATCGCAAGCTCTCGGGTCGGAGTGAGAATTACGGCCGTTGGGTGGGAAGGCTTCGTTTTCTTCTTCTTCAAGGCGAGCACCTTCCTGAGGCAAGGCAGGCCAAACGCCAATGTCTTGCCGCTTCCCGTTTCTGCAATTCCGATGACATCGCGGCCTGAGAAGAGCAGTGGCCATGTCGAAGCCTGGACTGAGGTCGGGGCGGAGAAGTTTCGAAGAGGTTCGTACAGCGCATCGTCAAAATCAGGGATGTGCTCAAAGGTCATGATCGGGCGTAGGGTCTGCTCTTTGTCCAGAGGATCCGAAACCTCAATCATATTGGTCTTTTGGAAAGCGTCGATTTCCGCCTGGGCAACGGCAGTCAGCTTGGCTGATTGGCGATAGCTCTTCTTTGATTTTTTCTTGTCCTGCTTTGGCGTATCGGAGTCTTCTGCAGACACCGCCTGCTCTGTTCTGGCCCTCTTCCTCGCATGTTTATTCTCGCCGGAGCCGGATCGCTTAGACATCTTGAGTAGAAATATAAGCGATTGACTTGGAAGGTTGGTGATATATGTGCATTGAACAACTCAATAACGGATTGATAGAAGCAAGCGGTGAATTCGTTATCGCCTTATTTTTTTTTTTTTTTTTTTTTCACCCCTGCCAGTCCAAGTCAGTCTTAGCGGCGGAAGCGCCTCGCCTCGGCCGCCATGACGCGGACGCCTGCATGAACTTCGCCTGAGCGAGTTAAATAATTACTACTACTACTAACTACTACTACTACTATTCGCTTGCATCATCAGTTACTGATCCAATGTTGGTTTCGCGTTGAAAAGTTTCCAACAAAACTTGTTTGCCCAAGCCCCGGGCCTCCTCGGACATATGGCTTTCAAGGGGCTCTCAACTTTCTTGGGGCAACGGTTTCAGTCTTGTCAGTATAGCAGTTGGGCGCCGACAATCTTCAAGCGATTTGCTTCATCGAAGCAATGGCAGGCCCGCCAAAGAAATGATCAGTTTACAAGGGAGGCTACTGTCAAGGGATTGAAGAGCAGAGCTGCCTTTAAGCTCCTGCAGGTAAGAAGCTAGGCTGCTCGAACATGGTCCTGGACAGTCCGCTAAATTCATGATAGATTGACGAACAGTACCGGATTTTTCGAAGCGGACAGACAGTTGTTGACCTCGTTAGTCTCAAAAGCTATCCTAAATTACTCCAGGAACTATGCTAATGCCAATTGTGCGTAGGGTTATGCACCAGGGTCCTGGTCTCAAGTAAGCTTTATAGCTCCCCGGGACTTGGTGAACTTCGAATCCTCACAATATAGGTTGCTGCGAGCCGTACTCAACCGAATGGAAGGGTCTTGGGGGTAGACATCATTCCGGCCCAGCCACCAAAGGGCGTGTCAACAATACAGGGCAATTTTCTTTCCCCGGAGATACAGCAGTACGTCTTGGACTTTGTACGCGATCCCAAACGGGGACGACCCCGATCATCTTCGCCGTCGGAGGGAGATTTTGTTAATACAATTGGCCTGAATTCTACGGAGGGTGGCAGCACAGGGGCACAGGCATCTGATGCCGTGCGTTCTGCGAGTGCCAAGGGCTCCGGTTCACCATCAGAACGAACCGTTGACGTGGTTCTGAGCGACATGTCCGCTCCCTGGGTTCAAACTAGAGGATTTTGGAATAGGAGCCTTAGTAACCCGTATCATAGGATGATGAACACCAGCGGTATCAACTTCCGAGACCATGCTGGCAGTATGGTGAGCAATCAATGATAAGAACTATATTAATTTAAAAAAGGAGAAGATAACTAAATACCATCTATATAGGATCTGTGCCGAGCCGCTCTTGAATTTAGTTTCAATGTCCTCAAATCTGGCGGCCACTTTGTGTGTAAATTCTACCAGGGTGCCGAGGACAAGGCCCTCGAAAAACAACTCAAGGCCTTGTTCGACAAGGTCCATCGGCTAAAACCGGAGTCTTCTCGTAGTGTATGGGACATCACTTCATCATGAAAATATAATATTTTCTAATCTGACCGGCAGGAGTCACGAGAGGCGTTCTTTGTCGCTCTAGCCAGGAAGCCCGACGCCCCGAGGTCAGCTGTGCTTCCGGTGGAGTGAACCCGGCGACCTTCGAAAAATCTCAGGCGATATTTCTCATCCTAATCCTCAATGAGCTCTTCGGAATCATCATCCCATTCAACATCCGCAGCAGCTTCTTCAGCTCTCCGCTGGACCTACGAGTCTGTTAGCGTGGCGGTTATTCTGCGAGAATGTCAGGACTTCAATCACCTCTTTCAAACCACTCAACTCCTCCACGTATTCTTTGTCATTGATCGCTTTCTGGACAAAATCCCAACCATCTTTCCTGTACGCATCCACTATTTTGTCCGAACAGGCACTGCAGCAGTCATAGCTTTTGCCTGTCACAGGAATGTTGGAAAACGTGGAAAGAAAGCCTCTGATCTGGTGTGGCACAAGACCAAGAGGATGGTCACCGCGGTCCTCCGTCTGGGAGGCAGGGGCATGCGCGGCAGCTCCCGCAGGATCTTGTAAAATAGACACAAGGAGTTCAACCAACAATGCTGATGCGATTGCAGAGACCCCTGGCCGGGTCACAGTGCATTGCTGATCAAGCGTTTGATCTTTCATGGACTGGTCTTCCGGTTAATCTTTTCCCCAACACTGTAGAAAGTAGCCTACTCACATCTATAGGAGCGACAACGTCGTTGCAAAAGTAACAGCCAAGCTCAGCGTCTCTCGAGCCATCAATCTTAACGCCATGCCGCATAACCACGAACGTATCGAATCCCAGAGCTGCATTCATCACGATTTTACCAAGAGACTTTCCCATCACGGTGGGCAGCCACCGGGATTCCCTGCTATCCATAAGCAGGAAGATAACGTCATGTTCCTCTATCAGTTTTTGAAGAAGTTCGAAATCTGCTGCAGTTTGTTTTGCATCGGTAACTGGATGGCCAGGCATTGGCACAGAAAGAACATGACCTGTCGAGGTCACCCCAGGATATATCTCTTTCAAGGCTTCTGCAGCGCGGTGCGCCTTCTTCGCTCCTCCTGATAAACAGTCTTTGAAGTCAAACAACGGCTGTCTCACTGGATTAGAGAAGGATACGGTCCCATTGTCTACAAACGTGATCTTTCGTACGCCCCAGCCCTATCAATGTAAATATTAGTATGTCGAATAATGAAAGGAGAATGGTCCTGGTCACTTACGAGCAGATTCCGCGCGACATAGCTCCCCAGCGTTCCTGCACCTAGTAAAAGGCAGCTTGTTGCCTTTACTTTATCGAGATTCAGGTTAGGGCTTATTCTCCACTTGATAAGCTTCAGGTTCAGGTCTACTGCCTGATCGGCTAATCTTGCACGTGGTGTCAGTTCGACTTCAGTTCTTGTCATGACGTTAGACTTACTTTTGAGGGTCCATGTATGCCGTCAAATCAGCCAAACGCCCGGAAAGTTTTCCGGCACTATTCCGCTCCCAGCCAGTGACTTTTGGCATTTCGGCAGAAGACAAAGTGCCCTGAGGAGTCTTTGCATCGGATGGGAGATCCAATTGCATAGTAATCACCAGGCTACGTCCTGCATCAGGCTTGGATGCGACATCTCGGTAGCATAAAATCTGGGCTTTGCGAACCCCCCACTTCTGTTGTAGCAGTACCAAGAGGTTGCGCAGCATCCATCCTGGGGCGTTGGAATAATTTGATGGGTCTGCAAAACAAATAAACTGATCTTCCGGATTCGACCCTTCAAAGAACCCTTTTTCATAGTCTGCAAGAGTTGAAACTTTCCATGTAGATTGATCTGTTCGCTGTGGGTCTGTATTTCCAGGATTAGTAGAAAGCTTTGTGATTTTCGTCTTTTTCCTTACCATCACCTAGATTCTCTCGCGTTTTCAGAGCCAAGAAAAATCCGTGTTGGCATGTATCAGTCGTGTTTTTCCATGTCTGCACCGCATCCACAAGCCCTGAGCTTTCGTATCCCGACAGTGGTCTGGAACCAGGCAATAGCGGTTTATCGGAAGGGTTTTCGGGCTTTGAAATTCCCTGTGGTACAGGGACCCAGTGTGGCTGAGGGATTATTGCTGGAAAAGCGAACCAGTACTGAAATTTATATTTCTTAAGGTCGGCGAAAGCGAGTATTAGAAAAGACGCCAGTAATGAAGGACGAGCATATATTGACCCATCGTTTATGGCATTCAGAATCTGACAGAGGAGGAATTAGAAACACGACACCAGCTTTCTATAGATAGTTGTTGCTTACTGTCTTTCCGGCTTCTTGCAGCATTGCCATCTTGTCCGCATTTCTATATTCTTCAACCGTGTTAAAGTTTTTAATCATGCCTTCCGCTCTATAGTAAGAAGAAGGAACACTGGATCAAAATTCCCACGTTAGCTGCGGCCGAGTGGATTCTTAGGCGGTATATATCGCTAGACTCACTTGTCGCTGACTAGAGCGTTCCCCAGGACCTGCATTCGACACGATGCAGCAGGGGTGTCCAACGGCCGGACTTCATACAGCCCTAATACTTTTCTCGGCGCATCATTCAATTTATCAAGGTTGATTTTCTGGGATGCCAAAGACGTATAGAACGGCAGCTCGATGTCCGACACAAATGGAGTATACTGCATCTTGGCAAGGGCTGGCACACAGCCAGTAGTAAATATACCGCGGTGTCAATATCCTTCTCGGACTCTGCTACTATCAAGGTGCTTGACGCAAGTCGGTAATTATACTCTGCGAATAATAAAAAGAGATGATGAAAGAATCCGACAGTTCAACCTCGTCCAGGTAGTCAAGTACAGCGATAGTGTATTGATAAGCAGCGGACCAGATCACAAGATGCGTCCCATGACACGAACACCAAATCACTGTGTTCTGAAAAGACTTCCGCGTGGGCCCGTGAGTATTTATCTTTGGGCGATATTGAGGCTCTAGATCAAAACCCCAAACATTGCTGGATAATGTTGGATGATGTCAAGAACGAGTGGGTTGAGGCGGGACAATCGGATCTAATCGCACGGCGTTCCTGAGGAAGGTGGGGGAGGCCGCCGGTCATCAGCTCTCGCTCGTTGTTTATTTTTTTTGCCTCAGCTCGATCCTGCCAAGGCACAAACAAAGCAAACGAGAAGCCAAGAATGCTCATCGGGCTATGTGGTGGTCAGTCCAGGACATGCTCATATCGAATGGCCATAGCTCCATTCAGCAACAAACAAGTGCTAACTAGGTCTCGATAAGGCATTTGCGCGGGGAAGCATACCATCGCAGACTACCTGATCCGCGAGCAAGGTTTCCAATGGCTAGAATTGACGAAAAGCAACCCAGCCCCGGTTTCTGGTGATTCCGAAAACGATACGTATCTGCAAGAATCCGCTATTGGAGACTGTGCAAAGGGCCATAGATTTGAATCCACGGATACTTTTGTGGATTTCGTCACAAAGCGGTGGACAGAACGTTGGGTTACCACCGACATCTGGGATCGATCGCTTCTGGACAAGCTTCTTATTCGGCCTTTCTTTTTGCTTGTAAGTGTCGATGCGCCGGTGAATTTGCGGTGGCAGCGATTTCGCCAAAGGTAGGCGAACCACGCTTTTCTCTCTCTCTCTCTCTGGCTCTCTTTTTTTCGTTTGGCAGAATTTCCTCCAGCTTACGCACACAACAGATGCAGTAGCCGCCAGTTAGAACCCGCGCCGCTTGAAAAATTTATGCTCTGGAGTGATCGGCAGCTGTATGACAGAGATATCGGCCAAGCTTATTTGGTTGATCGAGCATCGGTGCGACTTTTCAATGCGTCCTCATCGCTGAAGGAACTATACGCGGCTCTCGAAACCGTCGAACTGCCCAATGAGGAACGCCTCCGGCCCAGCTGGGATCAATACTTTATGCAGCTGGCGTCCCTTGCAGCGCAGCGAAGCAACTGTATGAAGCGGAGAGTTGGCTGTGTCATTGTACGAGACCGTCGGGTCATTAGCACCGGATATAATGGCACACCGCGCAACATTACCAACTGCAATGAAGGGGGGTGTAAGTGGAATTACCATGAGGAATATTTGGCTGTCTTATCTCACCTATTGTAGGTCCTCGTTGCAATAGTGGAGAAGGCGGCGGCGCAGGTCTTTCGACATGCCTGTGTCTCCACGCCGAAGAAAACGCACTCTTGGAGGCCGGTAGAGAAAGGATAAGAGAAGGGGCTATTTTATACTGTGATACGTATGAAAATCGGCCACGTATCAGCAACCCAGAACTAACTTTCGGGGTAGGTGCCCATGCTTGACGTGTACAGTTAAAATCGCACAAGTCGGTATAACAGAGGTTGTCTACTCTAAAAGCTACAATATGGACAAAGAGGTTGGTTTTTAATTCATCGGTGTATGCGTGATCGATATCTTGCTCACTATGTGTCAGAGCGCTGCCATTCTAGGTGCTGCTGGTGTCAACCTCCGGCAGCTTTCTCAGGTGAAGCCCATGAAGCCCATTGCAAGACATATTGAAAACCTAGCTAATTATCTTACAGCCGCCGACTGGTTTAACATACCTTTAACATTCTAGATTAGTTGGAGGCACTCATTTTGATACCAGGATATATTTTCCGCTATGTATGCAGTGCTTGGACATTTTGGAGTAAGGGTTTACTAGAAATCGATGTAAACTTGAGTATAATAATAATATAAGAATGCTAGAAAGACTTTATTTTTCCCTGTTAAATACACACTATTCCTCAGAATTTCGTAGTATGTAGTTTCACACAAAGGGCTTGAGTTTCTGGTACGCGCAATTTTTTTTTGTGGTGGGGCTATTACATAGATGAGGAGAGTCACCGACTTCGGCGTGGACTTTTTGCAGACGCTGTAGGTCTACGCATTGGCCAAGCTCGCATTTCGGGTATCATAGCATATCAATTCAGTGACGCGTGAAAATTATTGAAAAGCAAAGGCCGTTGAACGTGTCGAGGGGCAGAACAATTTAACTGCGGGGGCTGTCAAAAGCGACGAGACTCGGCTCTGTGACTCATTCCCAGGTCGGCGAATCGTCTAAAAGGCACATTTGCTGCTGGTTCTCCACCATCAAGGCATTTAATATATCGTCTCAAGTCTTCCCAGAGAAATTGTTTGTGAAGCAAGGTCGAATATCTCGACAATTCGACCAGCCATGCCTACGGTGCATCTCCTGGACTATGTTGCCGGGAACGTCAGATCACTGGTGAATGCAATCAACAAAGTCGGCTACGAAGTAGAATGGATTAGATCTCCAGAAGAAGTCGCCAACGCCCAGGTGAGCCAGAACATCATCTGCGCCTTCTTCCTTCCCTGCTAATCGCGTGTGCAGACTTTGATACTGCCAGGAGTGGGGCACTTTGGACATTGCATGTCTCAACTCTCATCCAGTGGCTTTTTGGAACCCATCCGAGAGCATATACGATCAGGAAAACCCTTCATGGGAATCTGCGTTGGACTTCAGGCGCTTTTCCAAGGATCGGCTGAAGATCCCAATGTTCCTGGATTGGGCTTGATCCCTTTGCAGTTACGCAAATTCGATGACAAGGACAAGAGTGTTCCGCATATTGGATGGAACTCCGCTAAAATTAGGGAAAGCACGGGCAGCTTATACGGTCTCGATCCAGAGAGCAAGTATTACTATGTCCATTCGTATGCTGCACCCTACGAAGCGGGGATTCTAGAGGAGCAAGGCTGGTCAGTTGCTACAGCGCATTACGGAGACGAGGAATTCATCGGTGCCATAGCACGCGGTAATGTTTTTGCCACCCAGTTTCATCCGGAAAAGAGTGGACAGGCTGGTCTGCGCACCATTCATGCCTTCTTGACCGGGAAACAAACCGGCAGCACCGGAATCACTGGTGCGACGAAAGATGGGTTGACTCGGAGAATCATTGCATGCCTTGACGTGCGCACCAACGACCAAGGCGATCTCGTAGTCACCAAGGGTGATCAGTACGATGTGCGAGAAAAGGACGGTGTCTCGAGTGGCGGGCAAGTCAGAAACCTGGGCAAGCCAGTTGATATGGCTCGAAAGTATTACGAGCAAGGGGCTGACGAGGTTACCTTCTTGAACATTACATCTTTCCGCAACTGCCCTTTGAGAGACCTGCCTATGCTGGAGATTTTACGACGCACATCTGAAACTGTCTTCGTTCCACTAACGATTGGCGGGGGTATCCGAGACACAGTTGACACTGATGGAACGGTTGTTTCTGCCTCGGAAATCGCGAAGATGTATTTCCAATCAGGCGCCGACAAGATCAGCATTGGCTCTGACGCCGTCATTGCCGCGGAGGAATACTATCAGAGAGGGAAGGCACTATCCGGGAAGACTGCAATCGAGCAGATCTCAAAGGCGTATGGAAACCAAGCCGTTGTCGTTAGCGTCGATCCCAAACGTATCTACGTCGGCAGTCCGCAAGAAACAACCCACCACACCATAAAGACGGCATTCCCAGACTCCAAGGGTCAAGACACGTGTTGGTACCAATGCACCATCAAGGGTGGTAGAGAGCTGCGAGATCTTGATGTTCGTCAGCTGGTCCAGGCAGTGGAAGCCATGGGAGCAGGCGAAATCCTGTTAAACTGCATTGACAAGGACGGAAGCAACAGCGGGTTTGACTTGGAACTGATTCAAGATGTCAAGTCAGCAATCAAGATCCCCGTCATCGCTTCAAGCGGAGCCGGGAACCCTTCTCATTTCGCGGACGTCTTCGCAGGGACAACAACGGATGCAGCACTAGGAGCTGGCATGGTAAGCCCACCTCATATCGTTCGTACTTTTATCGGGATATCAGAACTAACAACTAATAGTTCCACCGCGGCGAATACACTGTGGCCGATGTGAAGACTCACCTGGCGAACACGGGTTTCGTTGTTCGCAAACCTGAAACAGAAGGTTCATTCAATGGCTAGGGATTATGTACCTAAATTGGGAACAAAAATTTATAGAAATGCAAGTTAGATAATTTTTATGAGAGGATTTCCTACATCTTAAAAAGACGGCTGAAGCTCATGAATGGCAATGAATAAATAAATGCCGGAGAGTCAAATAAAGATATTGAGAACATTATTATTGCTATTGGCTGATAATGTTCGGCGTTCTGCAGCCGAAAAACGCTAGTCCAAAAGCAGCGCACTTCCACGTGATTCCAAGAACTGACTAATCCATCCCGCAGCACTTCTTCATCTCGGCTCCAGCCTCTTTCACCCACTTCTCTTCCTTCTCCTGTCCACAAACCTGCTTCATTAATTTCTTTTCTTTCCATCGCAATTAACATACACAGCGCAGCAGCTAACAGGAACATCTTCCGTCTTGAGGTAGAATCGGAACTTCCCTCGGAAGCAATCGAAAGCGAAGTCTTTTTCGTCATTTTTTGCCACCTTTTACCCCTACCCGATCGCATTTTTTCAAACTCGTCGTGAAGGAGAAGCGATAACCCCTATAGCCTTTTTCAGGGGAAAGAAAAGAAAAGAAAAACAAATTTCATTGAATTTATTGACTTTTGCATCCAGTATTGGTTGACGACCAAGACTTCTTGTTTTCTGTCTCACCTTGTGTATACAGGAGTCCGTTCCCCTTTCATGTAACAAGTTCTTTCTTTCTTTTCTTTCTTTTTTTTGCTTTCACCTTTTCTGTTTCAGTCGCATACAAGAAGAATTGTGTCAAATTCGAAAAAAACTTTCCCTCGTCGATAGAAATCATTGAACTGTGGTTCATTTGACTTGATTTGATACTATATCTTATAATAACCTGCCTACCTTTCTGAGCTCTTGGGAATAGGATCCTTCTCGACCGCAGCTGTTGGCTGGGGTCCCAAACCACTTATTCCATCGAATTGTCCGTACATTTGTTGTATCGGATCTTTGTTCATTGCGACATTTGCTTTTCTTTTAGTTCACAGTCCAGGTTACCGGTGCCGAAGAAACAAATACAATGTCATCTTCCGTTCACTTCAAATTCAAGTCCCAAAAAGAACCATCGAGGGTGACTTTTGATGGCACAGGAATATCAGTGTTTGAATTGAAGCGAGAAATCATCAATCAAAATAGATTAGGCGATGGCACCGACTTTGAATTATCTATCTACAACGAGGATACTGGAGAAGGTTTGTAGATGTTTTCCACTGCGTACTTCAGCCATGACTAACCTCGGTGTTACCCAGAGTATGATGACGATACTGCGATTATCCCACGTTCAACCTCCGTCATCGCGCGGAGGCTCCCTGCAGCACGCCCAGGCAAAGGTGGCGCTGCTCGCTATGTCTCCGGCAAAATGCCTGTGACGGCACGCGCCTCTACACGACCCGATTTGCCTTCCTCGAGTCGAACTACAGGTGGCACTGGCGACAAGTCCACCATCCCGGGGCTTGATACCGCACAAACAGAAGATGAGAAGATCGATGCTCTGTTCAACCTGCAGGCGAATCAATGGAAGGAACAACAACAAGAAATGGCCAAGTGAGTAAAACACGCATAAAAAACTAAGGGTAATGTCATAGCTAATAATTTGTTCTTGCTTGCAGTGCGGTTCCGGTTGCTGCTGGAAGGGGTCGAGGAAGGCCTTTAAATGTACCAGATCATCCACCCCCTCCGGGTTATCTTTGCTATCGTTGCAGGGAGAAGGGCCATTGGATCCAAGCCTGTCCAACAAATAACGATCCCAAGTTTGACGGTCGATACCGTGTTAAGAGATCTACTGGCATTCCTCGGTCGTTGCAAACAAAGATAGAGAAGTCCGCGGCCATGGCTGTAGATGGATCCACAGAGGACCTCAAAAACTCCGGCGTTATGGTGAACGCCGACGGCGACTTCGTCGTTGCAAACCCCGACAAGGCTTCTTGGGAGCTATATCAAGAAAAATTGAAGGCTTCTGCCGCCGCTGCCGCGGAGGCTGCTGCCGCTGAAGGTAGCAAAGAACTTCGAGCTAGAGGGCTGGAGTGCCCGATTGACAAGCGCATGTTCCTGGAACCAACCAAGACGCCCTGCTGCCAAAAAACATATTGCAATGAGTGCATCACCAATGCTCTCATTGAGAGTGATTTTGTTTGCCCGGGATGTTCTACGGAAGGTGTATTATTGGACAACCTCACCGCCGATGATGAGGCTGTCTCTAAGATTAAAACGTATGAGACCGACAAAGCCGAAGAGAAAAAGCAGAAGGAAAAGCAGGACCAAGTCGAGAAATCAAATGAAACCCAAGAGAAAGACGACGAAACTCCTAAAGAAGCACCGCAACGTACTACAACAGCGTCCCCATCTGGTGCACCCGAGACAAGCCAGGGCAAGAAGAGACCGGTGGAGAATGAGTCTGAAAGCGCAGAAACACCTGAATCATCTGTCACAGTAAAGAAACCGAAGCCCAATGACCAGCAAAACGACACAGATGTGCCGCAAAACGCATCTCAAGACAATGTTACAAACATGATGCCATTTCCCTTCAACCAACAAATGCCGTTTCCCAACCCCACATTTTCTCAACCCAATGGCATGCCATCCATGCCATTTCCAGATAACAGTTTCATGGCCAACGGAATGGGAATGATGAACCCTATGATGACTATGAACAACGCTTTTCAGCAGCAAGGGAACAATGGCTGGAACCCAATGAGTGGAGGCAACTTTGGATTTCCGGGTAACGGAATGTTTGGAGATGGTTCTATGTTCCCTGGGAATAATTTTAACCAAGTTAACTCATTCAATTCAATGCCAGGTGGCCAGTCAAATAATTTCATGCAAGGACAGTCTGGATATCCATACGGTGTAGGGATGAATGGGTTCCCGAATCCACAAAGAGCAAGCTTCAATACTCCCGCTGGCAACGAGGACAATGCGTACTTTCGGCAGCCAGTCAATCCACACAGGCACCAAGCGAGACAGCGTCGAATCCGACCAAGTGATTACCGTGAGCTCTAAGAGCTACCTACCCATACATCAATCACCACCTGTGTATCATGTCGGCCATTTTGCCGTTAAATCGCCCCAGCCTATGATTCTTTTTGTATCAATGCCTACCTGGAGAAGATAAGGCCATATGGACTGCTGTTTCGCCATTGCATTGTTTGATCGGACTGGATCTGGTCTTGTCACTGTGAAAATGTCTCGAGGTGGCATGCTACGAACCTTGTATATAGTTGATTTCATCCTGGCGACTCCCTTGACTAGCAGTGATATATTTATTAAGAAATTTAGCTACTTTCACTGAACAATCTCTTTGATAATATGATAAATCTGTAATTACTACTAGTTACATAGTATTATGTCTAAGGCAGCAAGGCAGCGATCGAGATTACGTGATCGTCCCGGTCTTGGCGAGCCTCGCTGATTCACACTTGACAATTAATTAATTCATCCCGACCCTTATCTTGCCCCATCGTCTACAGATCGCCTGCAATCAACTGTCACTAGCCTTCGTCTCGATTACAATAATCTCATCCTCTCTCACAATATTTATATTATTACCCACTTTCATTTGTGTGATCCAACTTCGCAATGGAGGATCTCAGTAGTGAAAGTAGTCATTTTAGTCAAATGAATCACTTGGGCGAGAGTTACGGCCAAATCAGTGTCCTTGCAAGTTGCTACATGGCTACCGCCTCTTCCGCTATGGTAGATGGATTCCATTACTGCACTACCAGCGGCGCAGGTAAGCTTTTTGCGGTTGACCGACATAACCGAGCGTTGCTAACAGGTTTTCTTGTTTCTGCTAGGAGCGGGGTGGTATTCCTGAGGTCCCTTCGGGGCTTAAGACACGCACGACAAGTCCTCCCTTTGGATCCTCTGCCTTGAAGAATGCAGAGGACTCGCGGCCGAGAAATCAGGCATATCAAAATGCTGGGGAGGCAGCGCAAACCATCAAAGAAGAGTGTGAGAGGCTCTTCTGCGACACGTTGTCCGTGATGTTCCTTGGTGAGAGGAACCACGGACGCCGGACGCCGCTAGCGATGGGTGCGTATCAGCAAAATATTGGGCCAGAGAAATCGAGAACGACACAGCGGACCATCAATACATACCTGGAGATATGGGACTACGCAAGTGATGCCATTTACCGGGGATTTGTTGCCGACTGTGGCGGGCAAAAGACCCTTTTTGTTTTCTTTGATGATCACATGGCCGACCACGGAATCAAGAATGGGTAAGCTTTTTGTCGGCAGCATATAGGGACTCATGTATTCTTGCTAACGTCGTCTTCTCGTGCTAGCTTGCTGGCTCTTTTTGAACTAGCCGAAATGGAACAGCTAGGCTGTGGCCATATCGTTGCTTGTGTTCCTCGTTTGACAGACCCGCTTGGTCTGGGAATCGTGCGGAGCCTAGGATGGTGTGGATTCTCGTTGACAACGCTGGAACCCTGGATGCCTCCTGGCACAAGTGAGCCCTTAATCAGCGACAGCTGGCTCTTTCTGGTTGCAGAAATATAAGAGCCAACTCGCTTTCCTTTCCTTTCGCTTTTTCCTTTTCCCGGAGTTTGTTTAGCCACACTTGGATGAAATTTATCGGAACTTCTTCAACTAGTCGGTGTTATACCTTACTGCGATTTCGCATGTGTTTGAAATGGCTGATGCCGCTTTCCAAAATCAGTTTGTTTTTTATTTTGCGGTAGTCTAACACAAATAAAAGCCACTTTTTAACTTCAATCCATGCACGTTGATAATATTGATAGACGCAGGGATTCCGCAGTACAGCTATAGAGGCGGTGAAATACGGATGAGTGGTCGTAACACGAGCCCGCGTGGTCTTAGACAGTGCGCAGCGTTGGTTCGAGGATCGGCTGCTTGTGAACCTCTAGAGCCACGCCAAAACCAGAGTTAGCCCCACGGCCACTCTTCCTGATGCAGTAGTTATCGGGTGACGTCAGCCTTATCGGGCAGGAAGACCGTCCCGCATCATGTTGTAGTTCTGGCTGGGGCAGTGATTCTTACTCCCTTCTGCAAGACCTTTTGAGGCTGACCATGCCGTTATTCACCAAAGTGAGCTCGCCTCTCTCGGTGTTTCCGACTTTCCTCCTGCCTTCGTCCAGGCAGTTCCCTCCCCATAAACAACAACAGCAAGTAAAAGTGCAGCCAAAAGCGGGGAAGAGCAACAAAGCTCACGACTACTCTCATGTCTCGTATATTCGATGCGCGCGCTGCGGAGCAGACATTTGCCTTACGTCTCAGATAATCAGTAAGGGATTCACAGGTCGCCATGGGCGCGCCTATCTCGTCTCGGGGCATAGAGACGTATCCTCCTCTGCGACAACGACGACCTCGTTGTCGAATACCATCACCCAGAAAGCAGTTCCGCGTCAACTCGTAACGGGCGCCCATACAGTCTGTGACCTGAGCTGTGTGATTTGTGGTAGCGTTCTAGGCTGGAAGTACATTGCCGCTGAAGAGGAGTCTCAGCGGTACAAGGTCGGCAATTTTATACTTGAGACGAAACGGATAAGCATTTCCTCTTGCTGGGACGTGGTTGGCACTACTGTCGATACTACTCCTACTACTACTCTCTCCTCACCTAGTGCTAGCCCTCCTCAAACTGAAAATACGACCGTGGAGTTTGACAGTCAGGACGAAGATGAATGTGAGGACCTCTTCGCAGGCATCTGGACTCCTGCTCTTGCAACACGACGACGAAATCGTAAGCTGGATTATCGACGATAACCATGCCTCTTTTGAAAGGAAACACATTTTCTACACGTAACGATGATACGCCCTCTTTTGATACCCAAGTCTTCTCCTTTTGGTCACTTTCATTCCTTGTTCCTATGTCCGCAACTACAATCTTAAGCCACATTCATTATCATTTCCTAGGATTATGCTACGAGTTCACTCAAACACCCGCTAGTATCTTAGATTCGGCCGACTCTCCCCCAGCAGATTGATGTACAACTGGAATTTTTAATTTCATTTTATTCTTTTTTGGGATTCCTTCCCAGGTTGTGATTAACCAGTTGGTTCCTCCGTTTTCGCCCGCTTTGATGTTTCTGCTTCCTCGACACTGTCGTGTTGTCGCTTGGAATTGGGGCCCTTTTTCCGCACCAATGAAGACAGATCGGTGGCGCCTTTTGTGACATCTTCAAGCGCTGCCTTCTTCTCTTCAGATGATTTCCCAATTATTTGTCCGAGTATCCCATTCAAGGCGTTCATGGCATCGGCTTCCTGGGCTGAGTCGTTGATCGAGACCGGTGGACGGTGCAGGTCAAGTAGCTTAGAAGACGTGTTAGAACGGCGACGGGATATTTCCCTTATGGTATATAGGAATATAAACTTACTCGTTGCTCCATGTCCTTGACTATCTCCTTGACATTTGCAATCTTCCTTTTGGCGGCATTGATTTTGTCTTCCCCCTCAATCTCACCGTTTGTGAGTTTCTGCTCTTCTTGTGTCATTCGGACCTTGCAGCTCTCGATGGCGGTCTCCATGTGCTTTGCTGCCTCTTTTCGCATTTCTTCATTCACCACCACGGGTTTGTTTTCTTCGTGTTCTTCCCCGTCGTTCCCTTCTGGAGTGACCGAGGCAAATTCCAAAGCAAGAGAGAGTTTATAGTGACACTCGGCTATGGAGGCATCTTCAAAAGGCAACAGCACTTCTTTGATCTCAAGAGCGGCCCGGAGATCCGAGACCGCGTTGTCAAACCTTTCGCCCTCTAGAGAGATTTCCGCCTGCAAATCGTAAATGTCTGCGAGACGTTCTTTGATTTGTTTTGTTGCAGGATCAATCTCTACTGCCTTTTCCTTTCCGGTTGTGTTGTTTTCTATCTCTTCTAGCTTTTTGAGCGACAGAATTCGTGCCAGGTCCAGGACCTCGAAAGCATTTGCAAAGTCGTCATCCTCCTCCTCTTCTTCCCCCGCTTTGTCCTCGTCCTCATCTTCATCCGAGTCCTCAAAATTTTCATCGCCGGTAAACTGGAAAAGCGGCCCCTTTGGCTGCTGCTCAGATTTAACAGATGTCTTTGGCCCCGGTCCCGAGATTGCGCTCTTGATGGGCCCCGGCTTCGTAGATTCAGCACCTGATGGCTTTGTCGCGGTGGCCTCCGACTGCGAGGCTTCGCCAGCGACTTTCGAGCCGAGGACGTCACTTTTGCTCACAGCGACATTGAAGAGCGACTTTCCGTAGGCATACAGCAATCCCACGTTTTCCAGCGACATTTCTCCATTTAACTCAGCTTGGATCTCGGTGGCTTGCGAGTACAGTTCGGCGGCAGCATTGTGGTCTTTGACGGCATCTTTCGCAGCAGCGCGGGTTGTCAGGTCGGTCAAACGCGCCTGGAGCGACTCGGGCGTCTCTTCGGAAGCGCTCATGGTTGTTTGTGCAGAAATACAGATCACAAGCTTCTCGCTCAAGGATTTGCACAGTGATATTTGACGAGGTTGGGATGAACTGGACTCATGGGATCAAGAGAGAGAGAACTATACGATGCGAGGGACGAGGACGGAGCCAAACCTCATTAGGCTTAAGTATGGCCCCACACGTGCAATCGAGACGCGTAAAGCACGCGTTGCGGAGGAGATACAATGTCTGCGGCGTACACAATTTCAATGTCATCGTAGGTGATGCCATTACGCCTTTATGGGTCTGGAGAAGATGCTTTGAGCTTGACTCTATTTTATTTCCTATGAGAGAGTTTTCGATTTGCGCGAATTGAACCTCGTTCTTCCTTAACTTTCATGTTTTTTTGGTGACAGCTTCCTTCCCCGCATTGAGCCACAAGCAAAAGATGGATAAATCAGCAGCGTCGTTCGCGCCAGCAGGGAATGCCTCAGATGCAATTCCCTCGTCGTCTCCGGCATTCGGCACACCTGCGAGGCCGGTGCGCTCAGGAAAACCCAGTACACTTCACGGCAAATCTACCGTTCTCCCAGTCCTCCTCCCGCCGGCACTACTTCGCCCAGTAGCCTTTCGAACCTTTACCAGGAAGCATAACCTAACAATTTCTTCAAACTCGTTGCAAGTACTGGCAACCTTTGTCGGCAAGAATTGCGGTTCCAAATGGCGCGAAGAAGGCCTTGCGGAACGGTTGCTGGACGAGGTCGCAAAAATCTGGCGAAAGAACGGCGGTGGCGTCATTGTCGAGGAGGGCAATGGCGCCTCTATAAAAGCGATCCTCCAGACAATGGAGAGCAGTATGGTTAACGGCAGGGTTGTGCCGGGCAAAGTGGTGGATAGAGAAGACCGACCAAGCCTGCAAAGAAAGGGCTCAGCCGTGGCAAGCAACACCGACGACATAGGCACGCCCACTACGGAGGATGACAATGGTGATGCAGATGACAGCGATCCCAGAAGGTGGATGAAGGTTATAAACGCATTTGATCAGCCTCGTTTGACGTATAATCCCAACAACAAACACTTTGAAGTGTCAACTGCCAGCCCATCTCTCTTTCCTCAGCCTAGCCACCAGATTACGTTGTGGAGGAATCGACACAATTTAGTCCACCAGCGATTACTCCGAAATGAGTCCTTTCAAACCTCGTCGTTTGCAAGCAACGTGACCCAATCATACAAGATATCACCAATCGTGAATTTACTTGGGAGAAGTGGCTCTCCGCATTTGTTGCTAGGACTTCTGTCTATTTCGCCAACCGGGGAATTATCGCTGACCGATTTGACCGGAAGTATAGTGCTGGACTTGAGCCATGCTCGCCCTGTTCCCGAAGACGGCGCCTGGTTTTGTCCGGGCATGATGGCCCTGGTCGACGGTATTTATGAAGAAGAGGAAATAGTACGAGGATCTGTCTTGGGTGGGAACAGTGGTATTGGAGGAGCCATTGGTGGTAAATTCCTGGGCATATCTATTGCTGGGCCTCCTTGTGAAAGACGAGAGATGACTCTTGGAGTAAGCACCATCCATTCAACGGGAGATATTGGGACCAGCGGTGGATTTGGCTGGATTGATTTCCTAGGCGTTGGAAGCGAACGTGCCTTGGGCCAGCGCATGAGAAAGCTCGAGGCCAAGTGTCTGCGACACAATGAGCACAGCGCGAACGGAAGTGGGCGGCGAAACATGGTTATTCTGGGCGAGGTCAATTTGGATAACATGATGACTTTTGATGCCTTGAGGCATGTGTTCAAGATATATGATTCGATGCCTTTTGAAGAGCTGCCTCTAGGCTTTGTCCTGATTGGGAATTTTATAGAGAAGGCTGGGTTTGGCCAAAGCAATGGCGGGAATAGCATTGAGTATAAAGAGTGCTTCGATACTCTAGCTTCGCTCCTTTCCGAGTTCCCGGCTCTGCTACGGCATACGACGTTCGTTTTCGTTCCTGGAGATAACGATCCGTGGGTATCTACATTCTCTGCCGGAGCTGCGAGCCCAATTCCGCGCAAAGCGATTCCCGAGATGTTTACATCCAGAGTGAAACGCGCGTTTTCCACAGCCAACAATGAGTCCGATGTCAATGGCACCAAATCTACATCTGGAGAGGCCATCTGGACATCTAACCCAGCCCGGGTCTCTCTCTTTGGGCCTGTTCACGAGATTGTTGTCTTCCGTGACGACATTTCCGGCCGACTACGACGGAGCAGTGTAAATTTCTCTGAACGAACCGATACATCACAGCCATCGTCAAAACGCACGCTCGACGATGCCAATATCGATAGCATGGCCATCGACAACGACGCAGACAACAACAATAAAAACAACAACAACAACAGTATAGAACAAGACCCTCAGTCATCTGTGCGCAAGCTAGTCAAGACGGTTTTGGACCAGGGAACCCTATCTCCTTTCCCGCTCACGACCCGGCCTGTTCTTTGGGACTATGCCTCGTCCGTGCAGCTGTATCCTCTACCGACAGCTCTCGTGCTGGCGGATAGCGAGGCTCCACCCTTTGCCATAACGTACGAGGGTTGCCACGTCATGAACCCGGGGAGATTGTTATCAGATGGGAAGCGTGGAGCGACGTGGTTGGAGTATGACATGTTGAGAAACAGGGCAAAAGTGAGACAGAGGCGAAACTAGCGATGGATTCCACGTTTGTCTGGTAGTATAAAAGAATCTCGCCGGCTAAATCTACAAAGTAATGTAGCGTCATGATCATATCCCAATACGTAATGGACAAAATAGATCTCATTAATTTTTCAGTGTCAGTGATTGAAACTTCGATGTTTATGAAAAAATGAAAATGAAAATCTTGATATTCCAGCCAAACTAAACCATTATGTTTATAAAAAAAAAGAGTGTACAGCGAACAACAAAACAGGTCTAAAGCGAAATATTTTAACAGCGAACAAAAAAAGAAGAGGAAAAGAAAAAACAAATCGCTTGCTATTACATGCAAGAAAATGCCGCTAAAGTGCTATGCTGGTTGGCAAGCTGGCTGGCTGTTATTTCACTTAATATGCAACTCCAAATGACTGAGGCTGATGATGCATCTCTTCAGGGCTAGGACTGCGATCCCGGCTGATGCCATGGTGTAGACTCTGCTGACTGTTGCGATAGGCCAAGTTATTGTTGGAAATCAGACGATCTGTACTCTTGTCTCGGGTGTGCGAGGCAGGGACATGATCGCGGTATGGTTCAAAGGGTCCGGCGGCGTAGTTATATTTGCCAGCCTCATACACGTCGGCTCGAGAACGAGGGGCGTCCATGAGAAGTGAGTTTCGCGCATCGAGGGCGGTCAGGTTATCGAAATCGTCGCCTTTTTCTAATCTCATATTAGTACTGCTTTGCTTTTTACAAAAAGGAAAGGCCGGTGAAATACCATTGCGCTGCCTCAACTTGGCATGAGGGTTTGTTCTGATACAATTGATCAAAGCGTTGATGGCAATGAGGATAGCCAGAATGCCCGTGAGAGTGGACTGCACGGCGATAAGAACAATTCCTGTGATCGTCTTGGTGGTTTTCGAAAAGCCCAGTTCTTGGACGAAAATCAGAATACACACCACGGAGAGGACGCGGACAACCTGGATGATCAAATTGATCCATTGCCCAGACTTGGCCACATAAGGCCGGGTCCACAGCAGGAGGATCAACATGAGGGATTCAACGATTAGTTGGCCACCGGTTTGGACAAGACCGTGACCATCAGCACCAGCAATGATGCAGCCCTTGACAAACATGTAGAGAATGGCAGGGACGAAGATAAACCAATAGTCCTTCTTGTAGTTGTCGTAGAAGAGACTGTAGCGGCGCCAAACCTTCTGGTCTTCATAAAGCACGCCTGTATCTCCCTCGGACTTTTTGTAACGACGAGCAAGGAGGGCGATTCGGATCGTGAAAGCTGCCAAAATGGCAGTGAAGGCGACGAGGGTCAAGGCAGCTAGTAATGTGGCAGCCCACGAATCACCCTGGGTGAATTGATAGACACAGTAGATTACCCAGATTCCATAAACGATGAGAATCAAGTTGGTGACAGTTCTACCAAGCAATCCCCAGTAATGCTTTCGGAAGTTTGTGAGACTAGCCGGGAAGGATCCATACAAGGCCCAGGTTTCCAGGATCACTTTGAGGAGCAAGATTCCTACAGCGATGGCCGCGATAACGAGGGCAAAGAACAAGAGCACGGTCATGAAGATACTGGATGAGGGAATGGTCAGCTGCTCGGCATATGCTTCAATGCCATTGATCGTTTTTTGAATGCCACTTTGAGTAGAGTTGGCAGCGGTTGCGTTCCCTGTGCCATTTACAGAAGTTGATACATCCCGAGAGAACATGAGAGCGCGTTCAAAGAGTTCAGATAGGGCACGCTTGGTGGTGGAGGAATCGTCGTCAAAAGTCAGATTGGCACTCTGCAGGTATTTATAGCTGTTTTCTGTCAGGTTGCCTCCCGTGACGTTTCGGAAATGATCGATGGAGTTCTGCATTTGACCCCATGGAATAAGACCGGTAGTAAAGGCAAAGTTGGAGGCAAAGTTGCGATAGACAGTGGGATATGGCACGCTCAGCATACCGCCAGTAGCCATTGTTTGAAACCAACCAACAACCTCGCCAAAGCCGGGACTAGAAGAGGCAGAGCCAGGATGGCCTGACGCTGCCACAGCTGTGAGTCCGCTTAATGCCAACGAGGCGGCAATTATGCCGGCGGCGGCATATGACACAGCTGGCAGCTGAATGGTCTTGCCGTTGGTAACACCAGACTCAATACAGGCCACCTCTTCATTGGTGTCGGCATTTTTGAGTTCGAGCTTTGCATCGCCCTCGAGATCTGGGACAGCAAACGCTATTGAGGGAATCATGTTCGCATAGTCTGAGGATACTGATTGTGAACCTGAAGCAGAGAAGGTACCGGCGGGTACAGGACAAAGTTCCTTCACGTAAGTGTCCGCGTCGCACGGCTTGAAGTCTTTCTCGTAGACCTGTTTCCCGTAGGCTGATACGGTCAAGGAAGCAGTGACATTCTGCTCCTTTTCACTGGTACCGGCGACATCGAAATCGATTTTCCTCGTGCTGCGGTCGAATTGCATGCTGAATTGCTGGACTTTGATGGCCGAACTCGAACCACAGATGGAATAGCCGTCAGTTTTGAGGACATCAGTGGCGAGAACATGCAAAGGCACGTGCAGGAGAGCGAGAACGGCCGCAGCCGTTGTTCCCAGGACGCGCATATTATTGGTTTGGTGTTTTTGAGTCGAAGAACGAACAAGTAAGAGAATAAAAACGGCAGGATCAACCTGCGAGAAGAAGAAGATGCTGGTGATTAAAAAGGAAGAGAGTAGCAGTCAAGAATAAAATGTTGACCAGAAGAAGAAACGACCAGGCGGGATCAAAGTAAACGCATGGTTGTTAGACGAGACTTTTCGTCGGTAGGTCCCCTGAGGTTGGCGTAACAAGAGATATGCAGCGAAGGGGGTGGGGAAGTTACAAAAGATATCGATAGACAAGCGAGAGCGAGAGTTTGTAGCGAGAGATAGGAGGAAATAGAAGCGAGGGAGAGAGAGAAAAATAATGATAATATGCTGAGTAACGAAAGACAGGTGTAGAAGAGAAATTGGTATGATTGATAGCAGCGAAGGCAAGAGGAAGGTGGTGCGTGTGGAGGAGGGAAAAAAGAGCAGCGTAACGCACACGCTATTGTTTTGATCGCCGACGCACTTGCGGTATTGCCAACGTATTGTGGCTTTGCAACGTTCAGGGTTTACTGGTAAGTGTCGGGCCGGCAGCGGGCACCCGTGGAGTCTTGCGTACCACACGATACCGACCGGTATTACGGCTAGCGACTAGCGCCCAGGCAAATCCGCGACGGGCCAATAGGGGGCGCGCACGGCGGAAGCGCCACGGCCCGCAGTCCAGATGCTATCATGGTCGTGGTATGCACGATTGAGCTTGTACCCAGCGTCTGGACTCGCCGATCGAAGGGGAAAGGCGGTTTCACTCTGGCCAGCGGCCCATGGCTCCTTCCTTTCTCGCGAGTCGCGACTCCCGACTCCCGCTTGCTCCTCAATTATGGGACTTTGCGATTGTCTGATCACCTGATCTGCCTACCTCTACTCCCCCTCTCTTTGTCTGTCCTCTTATCTATCCTCTACTCCGTCGTACCTTACTGCAACACTCACTCACACATACAACCACTCTGATTCTCCAAGCCACTCTCAGCGCCTTGGCGTTGGGTCCGGAAAGTTACATTCAGCATGCAGTCTTACAAGCGCCCAATTCTGAAACCTCGCCCACCGCAGCAGTGGGCCGGACGCCTAGGAGTACGCCACACGCTCCGCACGCGCTGGCGCCAACCCATTTCCAAGGAATGCTCAGTTTACTTGACACCGCTGCGCTGCCAATAGTCGTCTGGCCCGCGCTCGAACACCACGACGACTCCTTGGCGCACTGGTTTGAATGTTTTGACAGGCTGATGGTGGCTTGTGGCCAGGACGTCGCTCGCCCCTGCATTTCCACTGCGCGCTTCGTCTACAGCAAATCGTTTGCAGTCATTTAATTGTTATTGGCCCTGGACAAGGCTCGAGTCTCAACAAGAAACGTACGGGGTACGTACTCCGTATTCTCAAAATACGTACGTATTATTCGACTTCATCACTCTATAAATAGCCACCTATTCGGCAAAACCAAAATAACCAAAGTCTGGCCCTGACGAAATCATGTATATTGACATTTTCGCAAACAACACCCTCCACAATATTCTAACCAGCCAGGAAAAAACACAAGTATCGTGTTCGTCGTGAGTCCAGTTTTAGCTATCGAATATCTAGGCTCCAGCATGGCCTGCCGGCGATGTGAAGCCGGCCAGTAGCGGTGATACCGCTGGAATGAGGCGAAGCAACACCCCCACCACAGTCTCAGGTACAGGGACTGACTCTCCAACTCTGGTCACTGGTGTACACTGTACCGTAACATGCGTGTGTGCGCGACGTCATGGCATATTAAACTTTGTGCGGTAATATAAACAATTTTCCTCACGCGTGGCGACTCACTCAGCTCGGCCGTTTTTTGTTCTTCTCCTGCATTTCTCGCATGGCAGCCCGCGCACTGCGACTGCCTCCGAGCTTGGGGCCCCGTGGCACGTCTGGTCTCGCGGTTTTGCTGCTGCTGCTAGTTTTGGCACTCGTGGCAGCGCGAGCTCGTGCTGTTCGACGTCGACTGTAGATGGCCTCCATAAAGTCTCGTCGGAATTGGTCAGCGACGCGGTCATCCGCGGCTTGATCATCCAGCGAAACATCTTGGTCTGGCTCGTCATACAACTCCACTAAAGCAGATAATTAGCCAGCGAACATTGGTTTGGCAGGAATCGACCACTCACACTTGCTCTCACGTAGAACCTCATCCACTAGCCTGTCGCGCTCAATGTCTTCATGCTTGCGCGTTCGGTCCCGCCACCCAGAGTCATC
Source organism: Talaromyces islandicus (assembly GCA_000985935.1). NCBI lineage: Eukaryota > Fungi > Ascomycota > Eurotiomycetes > Eurotiales > Trichocomaceae > Talaromyces > Talaromyces islandicus. Next base: position 5,956,524 of record CVMT01000001.1, on the reverse strand, counting down.
CTTGCCCACTTGCGACGGCTCCGAGGACGGCTCGCCAGCCATGCGCTGTGTCGCCGCTGCAGTGCGAGCGATGTTTTGCAGTGTCACTTCCTGGCCAAGGTCAATCTCGTGCAGCTTGCCCAACGCGGCACGTGAGATCGAGCGACTGGACGTGCTATGAGAATCTGGTTGCGTATCAGCGTGGTGAGCGGCTGCAGTCTGGTCATTCTCATGGCCACGATTCTGTCGTTTGGCCAGCTCTGATTCTATATATTCCATCCTTATCTCGTTAGTTGCCACTTAATATAATAACCGCCATTCGCAATATAAAGAAAGCATGGTGAAACGTACATGTGCTTATCCACATCAACCTTCTGTCCCGTATGAGCTGTAAACCGGTCGAACTTCGCCCTGACTAGATCCGCCTCTGCATTTTCAGCGAGTGCAGACTCGAGCTGAGAACCTTGTTCGAGATCCTGTTTCCTGCTAGTGGAAAACTCGATGCCACCCTTTCGTGCTCGACGAGGCTTTTGGAGCCGCATCACTTTCGAGATATCGTCATTTGAATCCGAAGCGTCCTCCTGTAAAGGATTTTCTGGTCCTGCTGTTGTATTTGTATGGCTCATGTCATCGCTCTCTGGCCGCTTGCGCATATACTTTTGCCTCTTAACTGGGCGAAACGAGACAACGGGGGACTGGGCGACGTCAGCCTCCATTATGTTGTAATTATAGGAATATGGGCCTGTGGCAGGGTTGCTCTGATGTTGTTGCGCGTCGAAAGCTGTTGAGCGAATGCACGAACGGGTCAAAGGTCGGTCGGTCGTCGTTGGATGGAGAAATAGAGTTTCCGGCGCATGGTCGAACTTAGCTAACACCACCTCAAAACACCTCAACCTGCCCGCCGCGAAAACTGCTGAGACTCCCTCTAAATAGCCCACCTCGACAGCTGCTTCTCAATTTTTCCATCGGTGAATCTCTTGAATAATATACTATGCAAGCACTTTAGCTTGTGGTGAACTGTGGGAAATTTTTTTTGAATTGCGGCATAGCTCTTGACAGTTGCGAAAAGACGACCCTGCTCTTGCTCCAAATATGAACCCCTCCGTTCCACCTTCAGCTGCTGAATATGGCGGAGGTAAGTGACTTGTCAACCTTTATCACCTAGCAGCTTGCGATTGCTGCATGCGCTTTTCTTGATACTGACAGCTTATCTGCTACTAGACGAGGTGTCCGCCATCGTTTTAGATCCCGGTTACTCGACTACGCGCGCTGGTTTCGCCGGCGAAGACACGCCCAAATCCCTTGTTCCAACCTACTACGGCAAATACACTGGAGAGACAGAGAAGTTCCTTTTTGGCGATGATATCTTTGTGACTCCTCGCCCGGGCCTTTCGATTCATAACCCGGTCGGTCGCGATGGTATCGTGGAGGACTGGGACGCGGCTCAGAGACTCTGGGAATACTCTTTCAAATCCCGGTTGACGGGACAGAAACCCGGAAACCCAATGCTGAATGGCCTGAACGATGTCCCAGAGGGCGAATTGCCTGCAGAAATGGAAGGCGTTGAAGCAGAAGAAAAGCCCTTGGCTGATAGCCCCCTTCTGATGACAGAATGCGGCTGGAATCCTGCAAAAGCGCGTGAGAAAACCGTTGAGATTGCCATGGAGAGCTGGGGGACACCTGCGTACTATTTGGCCAAGAGTGGAGTCCTTGCAGCGTGAGTAAACGAGATATTGAAATGCCTTCTAGCAGTGAATAGAATTGCTAACCCGAGAGTTCAGGTTCGCGTCTGGGAAAGCTTCAGCTCTCGTTATCGATATCGGCGCTTCTAATATTTCAATCACCCCCGTTCACGATGGAATGGTGTTGAAGCGTGGTGTTCAGCATTCGCCCTTGGGAGGTGACTACATTTCATCACAAATCCGGGCTACTTTCAAGTCCAATTCACCCCAGCCCATAACGATCACTCCGCACTACCTGGTCTCTTCGAAAACCGCGGTGGAAGCGGGCCAACGTCCTCAGGCGACTTACAAGACTTTCCCTCCAGAAAAGGCGCCCGACGCGTCATACAGGAAGCTGCTTGAGGAACGAACCCTAACCGAATTCAAGGAAAGCGTTGTGCAAGTTTGGGCTGGCCCAGGCAAACTATCCTCCTTGGGTCCCAGTGGCGTGCCCAATGAAGAAATTGCAAAGAACAGCGCCGGACGAGCATTCGAGTTCCCCGACGGCTACAACCAGGCATTTGGCGTCGACCGTTTCCGCGTCACCGAACCCCTCTTCGACTCCAAAGCACACATCGCCGACCCAGACTCCGAGTTCCAAGCGCCAACACCCGCGCAGACCATTCCGGAGATGATCAGAGCCGCTCTCAGCGCCGTCGACGTCGACATCCGGCCTCACCTGCTGCAGAACGTTGTGGTCACTGGCGCATCCAGTCTGATCTTCGGCTTCAACGAACGACTGAACCAAGAGTTGATGCAAATGTTCCCGAGCCCGCGAGTGCGCATATCCGCGCCCGGAAACACGGCCGAGCGCCGCTTTGGCTCGTGGATTGGAGGCAGTATCCTGGCAAGCTTGGGCACGTTTCATCAAATGTGGATTTCAAAGAAGGAGTACGACGAGCATGGTCCTAACATTGTTGAGAAGCGGTGCAAGTAAACTTATTTCCGTGGCTGTTTTTGTTTTGTTTATTTTTATGAGGGGAGTCTTTTGAGAAAATAAAATACGGAGTTTTACTTTTATATTATCTCTGAATGTGTATGGGATTGGGGTTTGTTAATCTCGGACGTTGTTCGTGCTGGCTGTTTTCTTTTTGGGTTTCATGTTAATTACATGTGTCATAGAGTAAATGGTAATATTGAAAGAGGCTAGGAGGCGTCAGTACTTTGTAGTAACAACATTAAATATGGATCAATTCATTGATATGTCTATATCAGTATAGCTATATACAAACTATCACTTAGGCCAAGTAATAATCACTTTTTTTTAAACCACTATCTGCCTGCAAGCATAGGGTTTGAATATACCCTACCAGTAGGTAACTCAGGCTTTGGGACTTGCAAATTTTGGTTCAGCGAGGCCGACGACGCGAATTTCTTAAGATTGGGTTTCAGCAAACGGCGGGCTGCTTTATCTGCTTCGTCTCCTGAAATATCGCCGTTCCCATTGCTTCGCGGGCTGGTGACGCCGGAAACAGTGAGGTATGGGCTCGGACTCGTAGGGGCGCTCAAATGAGAAGGACCTTCAGGAGGAACGTCCGAGTTCGTGCTCAGTCTGGAAATCTGAGCCAGATACATTGGACTAAAAGGCGTCCCGGGCGATATTGGCGGACTGTCGGGCATCTCGTTGATGGTTGGCGACGTTGGAAACGTCGGGGACAGAGGGGATAGGGACGAGGTTGATTTCCGGGGAAATGTCCAGCCCGGCTGAACTGTGTATAGATTTTGATCGAGGGTAAGTGGTTTAGGGGCACCTGCCCCTGCTTTGGGACGAAGGGAAAAGAGATTGGCCTTCTGGCCGGGCAAAAAGCGGCTTTGACGAGGTCGAGGATTCGCATCCCCGTCAGGTTTGGCGAGCGCATCAATGCTGGTATGCGGAAGAGGTGGTTCCTGAGATTTCCTCTTTCTGCGCTTTCGGCTCTTGACGGAATAGGTTGAAGCCACTTCTGCCGCCGTGTCATCAAACCAAGATGTCGGGTCGTCAAAGTTGGCTGAGAAAGAGCCGAGACTTGGCAATGCAGTGACTTGGGTGCCTTCGTCACTAACATTTGTTCCAGCGTCCGAATTTCGTTCCATTTCATCTTCCCCCTCATCATTGCTCGCCGTATCGTCATCAGAGAGCGCCAGGAAATCTAAATGAGGGAATTCAGGGGGCAAGTCGGGCGTAGGCACAAAAGTATGCGTCTCGCCAAAGCCTTCTATTCCATGAGACCAGCTCATCTTGCTATTATCAAAATCGATCCATGAGCGCTCAGATAGATTCGGAGGCTGTTCTGTTGGGGCATTTTTGGTTGGTGGAGGGCTGTCCACTTTGGGAGCATTTCGCACGTTGGATAAGGCCAATAACGTTTTCGATGCTGATCGATATAGGCGGTTAGATCCAAGCTTCACTTTCGAGGACTTTTTGGTAAAGCTCTTTAGTGGTGAGAAGGAATCCTGAAGGGGTTTTGGCGATGGTGTCACTCGTCCGTTGCGCTCTTCTGCATTTTGAGAGACGCTATTCTTCGACAGATTTGATGGAGCAGGAGAACTCTGCGGTGGTCTGTACGGTATGTATGTATCCTGTCGTTTGGGGGGGATATTGGAATAATCAACCTTGCCCATATCATTTTCGTTATGCTTTCTAGTATGAATAGTAGTCCTCGGTGTAGTACTTTGGTTCAGCTGAGGGCCTCTCTCTCGAAGCGCAGGCCGGCTACCCGGGCGCAAAATAGAGGGAGTGCGCAAGATAGAGGGAGGATGCAATTCGGCCGTAGGTGGGTCGGATATTTCAGGATAGCTGGGGAGAGGTTTCTCTAGCATCGTTGGCGATCCATCTCGGGGGCTCTGTATGCGGAATTTTATTCGGGATTGCCTCCGGGGAATGGGAGTGTCGTGAATAACCAAACTTTTCCTGCTGGCCTCGCCAACTAGTCGTTGGATCTCGGTCGAGAGCCTGTTGAGTTGAGTCAAGCCCAGAGCGAGCTTGTATGCGCTTTTCTTTAGGCGACTGAGCTCGCGATTCCACCCATCAACATTGCCCATCATGGCAACACACACGGCATTGAGATCTGGAGGTCGATCGTTACTCGTCTTACCAACGTCCTTGATATAGAATGCAAGCCCGTTGATCGACTCGATGCCCTTTTTTATGTCCTTTAAGGAATCATCCATGGAGATTGCAGACCGCTTTATAATGTGCTCAATCCGGTCATTGTCTAATATCACCGTCTGCCGGAATGACGGGTCGTCCAACATCTGAACAAACACAGCCATGTTGTCGAGCGGAAGCCGGAGGAGATCAAAACGTTCCTTGATGTCGTTGCGCGCGAGGTGCAGATCGTCGGTCGTTCGTTCGACAAAGCCATCGAGTTCAGACACATGGGTTTGGAGGATTTTGATGACGTCGACTTTGGATTTCGCCAGATCCTTGACTAGTAAATGCAGGCCGAACGTTATCTGAGCGACGATCTTCCAGAGTGGGTGATATCTAATATAACAGCAATCCAAAAATTAGCATTGTAGGTCCGGGTCCTACGAGAATTTGGACACCTCACTTTTCACCCGGTTTCTGGCGCCATCGCCTACCACAGAGACGTTCATATTTGGGCAGAGTCAAAATTTCATTTCGTCGCGAATGTGCGTCAATGATCACCTCCCACTCGCCCCATGAACCATTGGCGGCCTCAGTAATGGACTCTTCGAACGGGCCTTGCAGCTGAGAAAGGGGATGGACGGGGGCCTCGTTTGGAGACGAGCGTGGATGTTCTTCTGATTCGGCATCGTCCAGCCACGCTTTGTCACCGGGAGGCCCAGGCATGTCGACTCCCATGTCACTGCAAATGATGTGTATAGTATAACGCAACAAGATTCAGGCGGTCACACGCTCGCGCGCTGCTCTGCTCGAGTTGAGCCCAGCGCCTTCAATTGATACTCCAGCCGAGACCGGACGAGGGGGAGAGATTATCACACGTATATTTATAGACAGGGTTATCTTCGAAAGAAATTAATTGCGCGGCGAAGGCTGGCTTCTTCTCTCCGCGCCTAATATGTGGGTTAGATACGGCCAATGGAACAGGGATCTTATCTTTATTTCCTCCTCCCCCTGCAAGGCTCACTCACCTAGATGCATTTGAAGAGAGCGCGCATCTCCCAGCAGGAGTTGATGAGAGCAAGGAGAAGACAAGTAGCGGAGTGCAAGTGCATGAGCAGCACGAGCGCATCGTGGACCAAGGCCCAGCAGCACCAGCGTCGGCATTGCGACGACAAAACTGCAAATACTCAGCTAACAGTAACAGTAATTAGAACCAGCAAATCATACTCTTCATCTGCCTCTCCGCCCCAAAGCCGGGGACTCAATTTCCGCCCGCCGGATCACGCTGGATCACGGATGATGAGGGATCGGCGGAGTCCAGGTCGAGGCGAAAAATCATTGCCTTGCGTTTCCTCTCGCGCCCAGCCTATCACGATGCACTGCACCCCCACTTACAGTCAGGCACCACGTGTATTTGTGTTTTTGATTGGCCGACACCAGCGGCGTCCCTGGCAGGCGGGCCCACAGCGGGTTTGTAATTTACCGCATACCGGTATTTTACGTATTGGGGTTACGCCTCAACCAAAGGGTACCAAGCGACAACTGTCTATAACTTTTCAGACTATGAAATTTGTTTAAACGCTTCCCAACGCTCATAGTGTATATGTTCTATTTTTATGCATGCTGCAGACTACAATGTAGATCTCAATCCTTCTGACTCCACCGAACCCGTTCTTCCCAGAACCTGGTCAATGATCATGCTGATGCCAACTGTCCAACACACTGTGCACTTCCTGCAAGCCACGATCGCCACATCCTTGTATCCCGCTGCTCGGTTTACGTGTAGGGCTGATGTTTATCCAATGCTCATGGCGTTTATTTGCACACTAGACAAGCCCTTTAATAATAGGGTGTGGAGTTTGACAACTAGATCTTGCAGGCTTATAACGGATGGTGATATCAGCTGCTGGCTAACTTGGTTGTTAAACCTCCTGCACTGAGAAAAATAAAAAGAAATATAGAAGAAGAATAAAAGCCACTAGGATCAGCAGAATATACAATTTCCATTCCCTGTATCGGTGTTTTTTTTTTTTTTTTTTGATGGTCAGATTCGAAATTATGACTATAAACCACCGGCTATAGTTCGGCAGAACTGATATGCTGCTTATCTAAGCCACTCTACGCGTCGGACGGAGCACGACGCGGGGAGGGCCCGACGCGCCGGAAGGCTAATTGCGGCTCTCCAATCCTCCACAGCCAGCCTTCTGTCATTTCAACCATCGTCCTTCACTGCAGTTGCAATAATTTCACACCCTTACCGCCTCATTTTTGTTAATAATCGTCCCTGAAAATGGCGTCTCTCAAGCGCGGCGCCAATCAGCTTTCCAGTTCAGTGGGGAACACTGCCAAAAAGCCCAAGGCCAACTCCAGCATCACGTCCTTCTTTGGAGCTCCCAAACCAAAAGAGAACGCCGCAGCAGGAGCAGGAGCAGCGCCTCCTAGTTCTTTTCGATTTGACAAGGCAAAATGGGTAGCCTCCTTGACCGCGGAGCAAAAGGACCTGCTGCAGCTTGAGATCGACACGCTCGATGAGAGTTGGCTGGCTCATCTGAAGGACGAAGTCGTCACTCCGGAATTCCTCAATCTGAAACGCTTTCTGAAGAAAGAGAAGGACTCCGGGGCTACTATATTCCCTCCAGAGAGGGATATTTATTCATGGTAACGTGTCTTCTCCATACGGTTACCCCAGTTCTGCCCTAACCTAAATTGCCAAAAAAAATAACAGGTCCCGACACACCCCTTTACACACTGTCAAGGCAGTCATCCTCGGCCAAGACCCTTACCATAACCACAATCAAGCCCATGGACTCTGCTTCTCGGTCCGCCCACCAACAAAAGCCCCTCCGTCTCTACGAAACATTTACAAAGGCATCAAAAACGACTACCCATCTTTTGAAATCCCTGCCAACGACGGGCTGTTGACGCCCTGGGCCGAGCGAGGCGTTCTCATGCTCAATGCTTGCTTGACCGTGCGCGCCCACAATGCAAACAGTCACTCGAACCGCGGCTGGGAACGATTTACTCAAAAGGCCATCGATACCGTTGCGCGTGTGCGCACGCACGGGGTTGTCTTTTTGGCCTGGGGCTCTCCCGCCGGGAAGAGAGTTGCTGGAGTCAACAAGCAGAAACACTGCGTGTTGCAGTCTGTTCACCCAAGCCCGCTTAGCGCCCATAATGGCTTCGTAAGTTTATTTCTCTTGCCTTTTTTTTTTTCTGCAATTATAATTACTTACTCTCATCCGTTCAGTTTGTCAACCGCCATTTCCAGAAATGCAACGAATGGCTCTCCGAGCGGTACGGAGAAGACGCGATGATCGAGTGGAGCTTGAACCCCAAGAAACCCGTCTTGACTCGAAAATCTGGGTCCAGTCAAGACCAGGTCGAACCCCTCGTTGACAGCAAGCAAGTCAACATAAAGCCTATTGACCCACCAGTCTCATCCACCGACCAAAAGGAAAACATCAAGACTGGGAACACAGAGGAGGCTTCCGTTGATCTGTTGTGTGACGAGGATGACCTCGATGCGCTCGAGGCTTTGGCTGCTGCTGAAAACGATATTCCTCCAGCGGTGGTTGGAAAGTCTGGGGAAGAAGAAAAAAAGGATAAGGCTGAGGAGCCCAAGAGTGACAGAAATTAGCGGGCTAGCAGAGAGACCTTCTTTTGTCCCCTTCTTTTGAATTTTAAGATTCCCCAATCTTTCGTTTTTTATGTATTACAAGTTTCGGTCTTTCTTCCCCTCTCTACTTGTGTGAAGGGGTATATTGTCGGGTCATAATTCTAGGCGTTTGGGTTTGATATAGCAAGCCGTTAGGCAGTCGATGTGAGCATCGTAGAATGCAGTTTGGACTAATAATAATAATCAATGGAAATTGAAACCAAAGTCTGACATGCGCATCATTTTCAAAAATCTACGGCTGGTTTTGGCTTATCGAGAACAAAATGCATTCTTGAAACTGTAAAATACAATCTTTGAAAATCCGCAACTGAAAAATAAATCATAGTTCGTCATGGTCACGAGCAGCCTCGCCGCTGGCCTCGCCGGTAGCCGACTCGGTCTGAGTTGGAGCAGCAGAGGAAGAAGAGGAGGAAGCTTCTTCCTCTTGCGGCTTGGTGAATTCCTCGACGGCATCGACCTGGTGCTTACCCTTGGTCTTGATGAACTCGGCCAGGTCCTCAATGCTTCGGGAGCCAGAGTACTCTACTGGTTCATCCTTGGAGCCAGCAGGGAACAGTTTGATGGTAGGGAAGCCCTGGATGGCATCTGGGACGTCGTTGGCAGTAGCGTCGATCTTGGCCACTGTCACCTTGGAGGCAAATTCGGGGTTCTCGGCATAGACCTTGGCGAGCTGCTCATACTTGGGAGCCAACCTATCAAATCAAGTTAGTACTTTTATACATGAAGCCATAATTGAATTTAAAAAGGGTATCGACTTACGCTTTGCAGTGTCCGCACCAAGGGGCATAGAACTCAAGGAGAACATCCTTGTCGTTGTCAATAACCAACTCCTGGTAGGTGTGGGCAACGATAACAGTAACGGGACCTTCCTGGGTCTCTGGGATGGGCTCGGACTTGATGCTGGGTTCGACTTTGCCGTCAACAACGTCCTGGACGAACTTGCCAATGTCCTCAATGCTGAAGTCCTTGCTCTGGTCCCAAGGGAACTTGTGGTTCTTCTCGGGGTCTTGGATAGCGAAGGCAGGGAAGATAGAAGGATCAAGGTTAAGGTTGGAGGCGTGGGCACCGAATGCCTTGGCATCAAGGGTAGCAAAGTTGATCTTTCCACGCTGCTTCTCAGCAATGGGGCGGAAGTCCTCTGCGAACTTGGTAATTTCCTCGGGGGTCTCGGCGAAAATGTAAGCTAGCGGAATGCCGGCCTTGATATAACTAGCGTATGTTTCAGGACCGAGCTCGCCGACAAGAGGAGTGCTGGCGGTCTTGACCCAGGCGAGGATGCTGTCAGAGTCCAGGTCGCCGGTGTAGACGGCCTTCTTCTCATCGAAGTCCTTGTAAAGAACGATCGAGGGCTGCTCGACACCCTCGGCCTTGGCCACAGCTGCGTCGTCACTAGCGCCGAACAGGAAGTTGTCACGCTCCGATTCGGCAAGAGTGTTGAAAGCATCCTTGGCCTTCTTGTTGTCCGAAGCGAGATATCCAACAATGACAACCTTGTCGAGGCTCTTGAATTCCTCGATATTTTCTTCGCTGACATCAGATACGGCGGGAAGCGATTGCTTGGTCATGTAGGAGACGAGTCTGACGGGTGAATTAGCAACACGTTGGCGAATCAAATACGAGACACAAAAACTTACGCTCCGCTCTTGCGAGCACCTGGGTACGGCTTCACAGAATCCGGACCGCGGAAGATCTTCAGGGTTGGGTAGCCCTCAACGCCATGTTCCTTGCAGAGGTCTGCCTCTTCTGTGCAGTCGACCTTGACCAACGGGATGTTCTTCTCCTTCAACTCTTGCGCAGCGGTCTCGTACTCTGGGGCAAGAGCCTTGCAGTGGCCGCACCACGGAGCAAAGAACTCGGCCAGGACGAGATCGTGTTCCTTGACGAAGTCGGAGAAAGTGTCTGCGGTCAACTGGACAACATCAGACTCGACGTCAGCGGCCGATGCGACGGCCGAGGCTCCAAGGAGGCCCAGGGCCACGGAGTAGAAAGAACGCATTGTGTACACGGTATCAGATGAAATAAGTAGTACGAGACAGAAGCAACAAGGAAAGTCGATGGCGCGACCTTCTCGAGCAAGCGATATGCAAGAAGAGAAGACGAGAGTTGGCCTGAGGGAGGAGGGGGGACACAAGGCAGGGCAAGAGACAGTTAATAATCAAGGGAGCTTCCCAAAGGACAGTTTGTTCTTTACTCAACTGGGCCAAGCCCGCCCCAGACGTGCGTCTTGGCGCGCCAAGCCAGGGCAGCGATCGATTTCTCAAACACTACCAGTACGTATACGTATTGAGAATTAATTAAACTATTACAGGAGTATGCACGATGCTGTTGGTAATATTTACGCGTCTTGCCCTGTCATGAGCAAGCTGTGCGTTCCTAATACGCCTGTACTTATTCTCGCATCTTGTGAGTGCGTTTTCTCGTCGCTATGTATAGACCTGTTAAGCACGCACTAAGCAGACAATGTGGATCCCCAGCGTCCATGAAAGGCTAGCAGCATCGTATTCTGCAGCAATTGCGAGCTGAAACAACAATAATAATAATAACATGAAAAGTGGCTCTTGTCAATCTTCGTATTGTTAGCGGAGAGTTGACAATCGTATTTTCTTGCTTCTCAGCTGCGGTGTGATATGAAACAAACCAACAGCTAACTGCGTACGAACTAACTATGTACGTACCATTATTAGCCGGTCCCCGAGTGGGTCTCTTCTCGTTCCTCCAGTTCCGCAGCCAAAGCCGCCGCATCTCTCTTGCCCCTTTCTACGTCGACCAGGAGCATCAACGGCAGGGCAAGGAAAATCAACGCGGCAAGAAAGGCAAATGCGTGTCTGATTTGGCCATAGCGGTCTGTGATGACTCCAACAATGGCAGGGCCGAAGATGCTGGAACCTTTATCGGTAATCGCATAGAGCGCGTAAAAGGCCGTCTCGTACCCGGGCGGGATAAGCTCGCCGAACAGGCTTCGGCAGTAGGCCGACAATCCGCCCATTGTGAGGCCGTAGACGGCCCCGAGGGGAAACACTTCCCACGGCTGCTGCAACCCCAACCCGAGTCTTTGGATTGCAGGAATGAAGCCCAGGAGGCCGTATATCGGAATGACTTCCAGCAGGCAGATACAGGCAATAATTGTCCTTTCGGTGCGAATACCAAAGTGACGCGAGACTTGACTCCAAGAAAAGGCTCCAACAACACCCGATAATGTCCCAATAACGCTTATCAGGCCCAACGCAGCTGGCTGCATGTGAAGCTCTGTTTTGGCAAACAAGATGGCCGTTCCGCTGACAGTGGCAATTCCGTCGCTGAGAAGAAACCAAGCAGCAAGGAATAGCCCGACATCTTTGAGGCGCCGGGCTCGCATAACCGTTTTTCCCAGGGCCTTCCAAGAATATGCCATGTAGCCCAACCATGATCGACGCCCTTTGGTCGACTCCAACACAGGAAGCGGGGGCCCTGGACGGGGTCGAAGCCAAACAGTCGAAGGAATAGTGAACAAAAACCACCACAGTCCAATAAGGAACATCACTAGGCGCAAGGAAAAGGTGGTTTGGTTCGTGGCTTTCACCACCAGAATACAAGTTATCTGAAGTAAGACGGATCCAATATAGCTGATTCCCATTCCGTTGGAGGAAATTTGGGTCGATAGATGTAGGGCAGAAATCGGCTGGTCCAGATCGGTTCTTTGTAGATTCGAAGGTGCAGGAGTTTGCTGTGATTGGAGTAGCGGCGTATTGACGCTAGGTGCTGTCGAAGGTTCGAGAGTATCATCCGTCTGTTCTATGCTGGGACCTTCGGTGGCTTGCTGTGCCATTATCGGGTGGTGTCGGACGAGGAGAGGAAGGAAAGAGTTGAGCAGCACAAACGAGGAGCCAAAACAGGTATTTGCAAGGACTGCCAGAAGTGCTGCAAGCGCATATACTTGAGGCGGCACCGCAAGGAAGAGCATGGTTGAGATCGACCCCACAAACGCGAATACTACAAGTAGCGATTTCCTGTAACTCCCATGGTCTGCAGCACCGGACATGGTTATAATCAACAGTGCTTGAGCCAACACACTGAGGGAGAAGGTGTACATGGCGAAGCTTGCAGTATTGATTTCCAGGCCCATCAAATCGACGACGCACTGTGTGGCCCGGCTTGCCTGTATCGTCTCGTCGTTACCGAGCAGACTAGTCATTTGGCTAGGCTGGCATGGCTGGCTTCTGTCGGTTGCGAGATGGCCTCTATCTCGGGCCATCTGTTCCAGAGTCATGGGAAGGAAAGATCCTAGAGAAGAAACGATCCGAGTTAGCTACAAGTTTTCTTCGCATGTAATCGTCCGAGCCTTCCTACCCATGGCACACACGACAAAGACTTCTGCCGCCCAGCCATAGCTGTACCATCCTGCGAGCTCCTTTTTGCTCGTTGGCCGAACATCGTCGCCCGGATATTGGGGGACAAGTAAAGCTTCGTTCTGTGACATGGTTGGATCCTATACCGATTTGGGCATGAAAAGGCGCATAGCTGTCGAGGCTATTAACACGCGTCAGAGCCGTATGTTTCCCAGTACTGCTCACGGCTGGGAGCAAGCGACAAGGAACTGGGAGCTCATCGCGCAGAGAAGGGTGTAGTGAGGAGCAGTGATGACGATGCTGTCTTGCCGCCGCTATAAGCTGCGGCACGTGAACGGCCAGGCGCGGCAAGGAAGGCTGACCCTGTCAGCCTGACACATTGTCCCGTGCTTATCTATCATTGGATATCAGAATGTAGATCCAGTTTGAACCTCTCTAATAAATAAGTGACCGTACAAGGATACATGCTGGAGATGTCTTTGATTGTTATTTTTCGGTACTCCGTAACTCGCTCTGGGGTCCACAGCTTTACACTGTCGTGATTGGCCCGGTATTTCGATGTAAATATATCTGCATTATTCTTGTCTTTATGATGAATGTAAATGGTTAATTTGGTGCTTTCAAACCTAGATGCTCGTTCCTCTTTGATGTGGTTTGAGAGGCTGTACACCAGGTGCCTGATAATATACTAGAATACTCAGCAATCCATGATGGTTTTGTTGCACGTGATATTTTCTTCTGGTTATTTATGCAAGGGTGGATAATTAGTTGCTTGAAAACAGTAGGCTTTTATTGTTTCTTGTGTTTTCCCGTATATTAATTGACATACATATAATATATTTCAAATGACTACAGAGATGTATATATATATATATGAGCGAGGGCGGCTGGGCCAGGACATTCAAACAACTATATGTTTATCATAGACAAAAACCCCAACGCTTTCTTCAAAATTAAAAACCCGAGAGCCCCCTATGGCGTATACAGCAATAGGCCTGGTGGTCAAGTGTGTTGGACTACATGAGTATTGGCGGCCTCAGGCCGGCAAACGAGGCGTCGCATGATGATGAAATAATTATCCGGGTCCACTATGGATGTCGGCCCTGGAGCCGCATGCTTTATAGTGGAAGAATATTCATTCATTCATTCATTTATTCAATTTTCTTTTAAATCAATCGTGGGTTTCAGCAGGGGGCGGTGTTCTAACACATTGCTCTGTACGAAAGAACTATTTCGGGCGTTGAAGATCGCAGCTGGGTGAATAACACGAGGCTGGTTGTGTTGGTGCCTCAGGCAGAAATTCCCCACAGCGAAAGCCAAGGTTGCGCCGGCCGTCACTCTCCTCTCCGTGCAAGCCTGGCCCGGTCGTTGGCGATGAGTTGACTGCGCAGACTTCTGTCGCATTGCTTCAGTCTTCAACCGTTTATTCCATTCAGTTCTTGTTTGATCTCCACTCATTTCCCGTTTCCCTCCCGCGTTTACCGCTTATCTCTGCGACTACAGGTCCTTTGTCTGCCCTCGAACGCATTCTTGTTTCGGACCGCCTCTCATGAAACATTAGGACCTCCCAAACAAGACCACACAGCTCCTGTTCTTCGAAAGAGACCGTTTTCCATCGGTTAGAAATCCTGATTCCTATTCCAGTTGAAGCCTTGAAGTTGCGCTCGGTCTGGTCGGCCAATCGACATCATCAGGTTATTCTCACCAGGCCGGTATACCGTATTTTCCAACGCCACCTTTGCGAACCTCACGAGTTATCGGCACTTTCCGAGCGCCGCTCCTAATATTCGAAAAGATCGCTTGCAGCCTAGCTAGAAGTCTCATGAGGTGGACAGCTCTGGAAAAGAAAACGTCATAGCAGCCGCCTCGGGCTATTTTTTCGAGACACGATAAAGGGAGGACATACCATCGGCACTCTGACCTTGGAAGTGTATACGACGTTCTGCTTGCGATTGATTGCCCGCGACTTCGCTGGGAAGGTGGTACGATAGTTTGGTCCAGTAATGCCTGGTCTCGTCATGGACGATGCCAGCGCGAGTGGTTCCAGACAATGGGAAGATTCACGCAATAATCATCACCAAAATGGTGACCTAAACGCATCGAGCGCGCCCCAACAAAATGGCGGCACAGGGAGCTTCGGGAAAGCGTCCCAGCTCGCAAATGGGCCGAAGGAAATCGGGACATCCAACGCTCTGACGACCCAGGAAAAGGAACGACCAGGTGCAGTTCCTGATGCGACACAATGGAAACAACCCCCAGAGCTTATGCATATTACACAAGGGTTTTTCCCTTTCGCCGAACTAGTGAACCGAGCCGTACAGCAGTGCTGGAATGACCTCTCGGAAATGGTCACAGAATTGGCAGAGATCCAAGTGGCACCACAACCTCAGCAGCCATCGCAAATAGCTCTTGCAAATGGCAAAGGCTCGGGAAATCAGACCCCGGATAACATACAAAAGAAGATTCGGATACTAGAATTTGCTCAGACCAAACGAACGGAATTTATCAAGCTCCTTGTCCTATCCCAATGGAGCCGCCAAGCAAGCGATGTGAGCAAGTTAATTGACTTGCAAAGCTTTATTCGCGTGCGGCATATGTCCTACCAAGCAGCCAACCAACGAGTAGCAGATATGAAGATGGACTTAGTGAGGGCCCAGGTCGCAAACCCCGATTTGAAGACAGCGCTAGAGATTCTGACGACAGCGCGTGCTTCTCACATGTCAGATGTTAGTATAATCACCATTGACTAGATCTAAGCCACTGACGTCTCTCCAGCTTGGTTACATACCTCCAAAGCCGCTAAGCGCAAGACGTCTCCTAAGGACATTACAAAAGATCAACCGAACCATCAGCACCCGCCTAGTGACATACGACTCAATTCCGTCCTCATTTAACAACTATCGAGTCCATGATGGTCGTGTAACCTTCTTTGTTCCTAAAGAGTTTGAAGTTGACCTCTCAATCGCCGAGGAAGACCCTCTCTCTCAGTTTTATTTTATTGACATTCGATTTCTCTTCACACCATCTTCCCCTATACCCAAAGGCCGCTTTTTCAACGAACTTGACTCACGAATCAATAATATCTTAAGAGCGCAAGGTCTAATCGGCTGCTTCGACTTCTTGCACAATCTAGTTCTTGTGAACAAGATAAACATCCTTTTCAAACAGGCTATAGATCTTTCTAGAGGTCAATGGTCAGGCGCTTTACGTGTGGAGCTATTGCATCGCATCTTGGTAATACAGTACTGGCCTGACAAGACTTGGCCCGAGAAAACCTGGCCCAAGAGTTGGATAGAGATAGGTGTTGAAAGCGGACGTCAACGTGGTCAGCAGATCCCTCACATTGGCTTTCGTTGGATGCGCGAGGGGCAGGAAGTCGATTCGTCAGATGTCTTCTTCGACACTGAAACGCTTTCTATAGAGGCTGTTCTCCGAAGCGTGATTGCAATACATACATCTCATTTGCTCCGCTCGGCTTACAACCGTCTTCGCTCGGAGGCTTTGTTTGCGAGCGGCCAGCTTTCAATCAAAGCTCAACTGTCTACAGTTGAGCCGGGGAGCTGTCATCTTCATGTCCAACTAACACCATCCCGGCATCTCGAAGCGTCCTTGGAACCTGTCTCAGGCTCCACGTCCATCCATACAAAGCCTTCTCTCCTGTCTCGCCTTGAGAAGGGGGTGGCTTCAGAAGATCTCGCTTCTCGTATATCTCGACTGCGTTGTATTGCGGCTATGGAAGAAATCGAATCCAATACGAAGATGTTAGGATGGGAAAGTGTCGATCATCGAAAATTCAAGGTCGATATACAAGGCCTCTTCCCCAGGAATATCCTACGGGCTTCTTTCTTCCGCAATCGACTTTGGAGCCCTTTATGGATTATCGCGGCAACAACTAGTCTGAGCGGTGATGATTGGTGGATACTTCATCTTAATCCACGGTTGACTTCAGGTCCTGGTCTTCTCGAGCGAAACCGTCAGTCTACAGGAGGGTTCTCGATTCAGTCTACCCGTATCTTGGCAGGAAGCAGCGTGCTGTCTAAAGAACCTCAAAATTTCTTCCTGGATCTCGATTACTCGCTAACGGGAATTCTTGTAATGCATTCAAATGCGTTATGGCTGAAAGAATCTGCATTCCTGAGTTCTTTGCCATCAGTGGAACAATTACTTCTTACGCCCAATTTGAAGATTCCGTGTCTCTACGTAAATCTCGACATTGGAAATTTCCCAGAAGCATTACGAATTGGACCATCATCTGGCCCTAGGAGGAAGTCTTATGTTCAAAAATCTATCACACTGTCATATCATGGATTCGATCAGCAAGCGCGACAAGCCATTGTTGTAGCATACGGTCGTTTCCAAACGCCTTTGCGCAAATTTGGGCTGATGATGTCAAAGCTGGATGATTGCGTCCTCGTTCGACAAAAAGGAAAGGCCTTTGCGATTCGTTTCCTCGTTTCCCCAGGCCAACCTATTATTGTCGATCTCTGTGAGCGAATCCAACGGCTCAACATCGCGCTGTCGCTGCTGGAAACCCTCCGACTGAATAAAATTACCGTTCAGTCGGTATCCTTATCGCAGCTCTCCTTTGCGTACGGCCAACAGGAGGACCTTCGAGCACATATATCGATTAATGTAAACAGATCTGGTAGCCTACCTGATCTTGACGCGTCGATCCTTTGTTCACAGAGCCAATCACTCTTCCGTTTAACATTTGACATCTCGTTTGATAACCCAAATCCGCACAACCGAATCAGACAACCTTTGGCGACAATAATGAACCAGAGTGGGCCTGGCGTTGGGATCTTTTCTGTTCTTCAAAATCTCAAGTTTACGCTCCCAATGCTTCGGTCTTTGGATCGCCTTGTTGCCGAACCACTTCGCAACCCTGCCTTGAAAGTACATATATCAGTTCGAAGTGCAAAGGAATATCAAATCCACTACTCGGGCTCACAATTCCGGTTTCTTTTGACAGCTGCATATCGCCACGAGCGTCTTGTGTGGACATTGAAGCATATCGCCAAAATACAGAACAGACGTGAAATGGAAGAAGCTGTCGCAACCAAGCTCAAAGAAAAGGTGTTCGATGGAAGGGGGGCCGGCTGGCAAGGCATCGGAAACGGTGCTGTGGCAGAAGTAAATGAAGTGGGCAACTTACTTTCAGAGCTTGATTCTTGCTTTTCAGATGTCTCCATCACCGCACCAATGGAGGGTCCGCGGGATGCTCAGGCAGAGCCACAGCAAAAGCCTATCATAGGCGCCGCGGGGTCCACAGTACCTGAAGTAGGAGGGGGAGGAGGGGTGCTTGGTATGCAAGGACCTCATGTCTCTCGTGTCAACTTGCATTCATCGAGCAAGACGAGAGGTCATGATGTAATTACGATTGACTAAACCAGAACACTATCCCGAATAGATAGATAAATTAATACCCAGTTATTGAAAGGAATATATCAAAATTCTCTTAAAAATGTAGATCTAGCCTACGATAATGAAATCATGTAGAAAAAGTCATAAAAAGGATTTCATGTCCAATTAGATTTTTTTTTTGCTAAACAAACAAGTCGGGTTTATTGAAGACAAAATATGAAACGAATCAGAAAATTAGGGGAAAAAAAGCCCATTACCATTGAGCCTCGTAGAATCTCAACATATGCAAATCGAATCATGGGGTTTTCTGTTTTTGGAAAAGGCAGATCAGCGTGCATAAGGGTGAAAGCCCCGATGTCCACCTCCGCGTCCTCCACCGCGATAGTTTGCTCCAGGCCTGCCGGCGTTCTTGGGACCAGTAGGTGCATTTGCAGGAGCAGCGCCCATAGGTTGAGGAGTTGTGCTGTTGCTGTGACTACCTTTGTTCTGGTTTCCTCCTCGGCCCATTCCGCCACCACCGCGTCCTTGAGGGCCGGTTGGGATATTGGGTTGAGGGACTTCGTCATACATCCCTTCCCAAGACGTCGGTCCCCCTTGTTGGTAAGGAGAGAATGAACGGTTATCGGTTACCCGGCGAGCTTGCTGCTGTTCGTACTTTTGCTGCTCAAAGGCAAGTTGCTCCTGGGCATTGTAACCTGGTCCGCCCCGGTTGGCAGCGTAATTTCCACCACCGCCAGCAGCAGCAGCACCACCACCACCCATATTGCCTTGGCCTTGGTTCTGCATTTGCTGCATCTGTTGCATCTGTTGCATTTGCTGCGCCATGGCTGGGTTCATCATGTTTTGCATGCCCTGGGCCGCGCTGTTTGGTGACTGACCTCCTTGCTGACCACCGCCAGCCATTTGCATTTGCTTCATTTGTTGCATCATGGCTGGGTTCATACCACCCATGTTCATACCTCCCATGCCCCCGCTCTGGGCAACGGCCATTTGCTGTTGCATCATGGCAAAGTATTGCTGCATCCTCTGCCAATATTGAGCCATCATTTGAGGACTGACACCACTAGCCATGCCTCCCTGTCCTTGACCAACCTGCTGCTGTTGACCACCGTCTCCCATCATGCCCTGGCCATCGCCGCGGCCCCGACGCCCTCTGCCGTCATCCTCACGCATATTGCTCCTCGGCTGAGCTTTCTTGACTTCAATAGGTTTGCCCAGGATTTCCAAGGGGCGGGAAAGGGTTGCCTCGACTGCGGCTTCGCTATCAAATGTGACAAATCCGAATCCACGCGGGCGGCCAGTGTCTTTGTCAATCATCAGGGTGGCATCCACCACACGGCCGAATTGCATGAAAAATTGCTTAAAGTCCTGTTCATTGGCCTCTTGGCTGACACCACCAACAAAGATCTTGCTGGTTTTCTCCTGTTCATCACGAGGAATAGCACGCTTGGGGTCGATCTTCATGCCGTGTTAGTCAAGTATTACTGGTGAAAGTTGCACCAAGACTTAAAGCTTACAATCTTCCCATCCAGATAGTGTTCTTTAACCATCACCGTATTGACGGTCTTTGGATCCCGGAAAGTGAGAAAGCCGAAACCTCTGGACCTTCCTGTGGCACTATCGCGCATGACAGTACATTCTTGAACTTCTCCAAACTGAGAGAAATAGTCCTTAAGCGATTCTAAACCCAAGTCAGCCACCGAAGCCCCAACGGAGGATATAAAAATTTTTCATACGATCAGTAGTCTCCCAGTTAAGACCTCCAATAAACATTTTCCTGCAAAAATCTAGAATTAGACGAGATAAACACTCGATAAAAGCCACCAATAAATGGAAAATCAAAAACATATAAAGCAGATAGCAAAAGTGATTAAATAGGTAGGGAAATCCAGAAATGTGTCGAACAACTGCCAGCAGCTAGCCGACTCTCATGGTTCAACCAAAGGTTTTGTGTCGTGTTTACTTGTCATCCAGAGCGTCCCGGTCTTCGAGGAGGATGACGATGTCTACCCATTTCCAACCGGCGGGTTTCAAGAGCACACATGCGGTGAAATTATGTATCGGAATGACCGTATCATAAAAAGTCAATTTCGGGTTTAATCGTCCATAGGCAGCAAGGACCAAATTGACGCCAGCGTACTTCGTAGATGGTCATTGTTTTACGTGTTGGTAGACCGACATGGAATGAGGATGGCGACGCAAGTATGCAATGGCTTGGTGGATGTTGTATGAGGTGACTGTTCTTCTTGATCCAAGTCGCGCGATCCAATTTATAAACCGTGGGAGCTAGAAAAAGCTTCTCGATATTCTTCAATTGCCAGACAGTCGAATTGCCTATATGCTGTTCTGCTCTGCTCTATCAAAATGTATCGACAAGAAGCTATATAGTATCAACCGTACTATAGTCGCTGACGACATCAGCCGCGTGATGCCATTTCGACCTCTAGTTCTCATCGGCTCCACTTTGATAGTATCACGGATCAAATTTGACCATTTTCTGCAGCATGCCCGTAGGCCTTTGGGTACCCTTGTCCAGTCTGCCCGCAATATCGAAGTCGGCGTGGAATAAAAAATAATCTAGCACATACACCACCAAATAAAGGCGAAGCACATGTTTGAATCCTTCGCGCAACGAAACCGCTGACCTCCTGCGGCGATGAAACCAACATATTCATACCGACATAATTGCGGCATTCCCAGATGTGGAATGAATGCCCACATTGTATGTCCCTTTCAACAGTGCATTTCTGCGAAGATTTCCCCAACCATCCCATGACATAACTTGAACACTTTGCATACCAATAATTACCGTACGTGTTGGCGCTAGCAAGACGTTGACCGAAATACGTGGTCGAACAACAGTAGCACCAAATCGCGGGACGACGTGAGGGATATCAAACAAACAAATTAAAAAAAAATGATCACTTACCCATCTTCCTTAATGCCGGTACCTCCCTGTGGTTCAGCTTCGGTAGAATCTTCATGGTGAGCACCATTGTCAAAACCCGAGCCACCCTGGACGTCTGGCTGTTGATATTGATTTTGATACATATTGTTTGCTGCTACGTTCTGATGATCGAAGCCGTGCCCCTCGTGAACTTCGTCTGTTTGAGACTGTGGTGGGACCACAGATGGCACTTGCTCAGTTGCCTGGGCGGCGACCCCTGCGGAGGCGGTCTGGTTGACTTGCTCGTCGGCATCATACCTAGGTAGTTTCTAATCAATATTTGGGACTCAATCAATATAGCTTTGTAGCTCACAGGTCGGCGAAGAGATCCTCTTCGACATCTTCTGGTTCTGTCATTTTGAATCTTCAATGATCTTTCAATGTTCCCGGCGCACTAGCAGGAATCCAACAGCTCTCGAAAACTTATTGTGCACCTCTAATCGCTCCAGTTGAGATCCCAAATAGAAGTGAGTCAAGCCTGGTTTCAGATTGGTCTTGGGCTGATGTCGCAGAAAACGAATTAGCTGTTTCGAGGATGGTGAGGAGTGGCTGACAGGATGTGCGAGGTGAGGCAGGAAGTGGAGTTGTGCTGACCGCCTACTGCGGCAGAATGACGGCGGGCGCCGAGGGGAAACTGGGATTAGGTACTCCACCATGCCTGAACGACCTAATTAGCTGCATTGCTGCATTGGTTTTTATAAGAATGCATGATACATTCGATTGATATACTGCCCCTTCCTTGCTTTCGTGAAGGGCCGCTCTCTGGTAGAATTCCTGGTTGGCCACAGCGATGGCTAACAAGAAAGGCCAACAACAGGTCAGTCTTTCTCCATAGTTCCGTCTTTCTAGAAGTCTGTGTGAACTAACCCTTAATCATGGGTCGAGCAGGAAATGGTACAGGTTGGTTCGTACCTCTGTTTCTTCAATTACCAACTTGCAGCTTGCAATGTGACCTTGCTAACAGTTGCTTGATATCCCAGCAGACCACACCGAGTATGTTGCGTCCATGTCGAGTCCTTGCCGGAGCCACCTTGCATTACTACCGAGTCTCGCTTTGAATATGAATTACTGGCTAATACCTGAAAAGAAAGGGCTCTTCTCCGTTTTGGAAGTCAAAAGCAACCGCCAAGCCCTACGATAGTGGCACCGTCGTTGGCGCATCGTATTCCCATGCCGATATACTAAAGTGCGTACACACATAGCTTGATTGGCAGCCCACCTACCTCGAATCTGTGGCTAAACTTGTTTGTAATTATTGCAGGAGTATGTCTCATGCGCCGCCGCCTCGTACTCCACCGAAATCCGGTTCTCCTGCAGGGCAGGAACGCCATGCTGCAACGCCGCCAATCCGTGTTGGTGGAAAGGCTACTTCGTCTCCAAACCAACCCTATAATAGTGGCTTTTCACAAGGCTCAGGTGGCTGGTCTCATTATAATGAGGGTTTAGAAGACGACGATTATGACGAAATTGTTTATGATGATGACGAGGACGAATTCGGTCTTCCCAGTATTGCCAGCATGCGCAAAAAGGGAAAAACCCCTCGAAAGAATGATTCTGCACATAAAACAAACAACTCAACATCTAAGAGCACTTTGAACTTGAATTACGATCTTTCGAGTCGACCACGAGCAAACAGCTCCGACATTGCGGAAGAACGAAACGTGTCGCTATATCCGTCGACGAAAAAGAGCGAAGGCAAAATACTTCGGCCACAGTACAAGGATGTCCTAAAAGGTATATTTATCCAATCTATGGCTTCACACTTACTAACTCCAAGGTAACAGATCCGGCCAATTCATTGAACCTAATCAACCATTCTCCCCCACCTTCTGATGCTCCGCCAAGCCAATGGGAGGCTTACTCTGCAAGAATCTCCAGAATCAACAAGTTCAAACGTATTTTACAGTCAAGTTCGGTATCACTATCAGAGCTCCGGGACCTGGCTTGGTCCGGCGTCCCCGACGAAGTGAGAGCGATGACTTGGCAGCTGCTTCTAGGATATTTACCAACGAACAGTGAACGACGTGTTTCAACGCTGGAAAGGAAACGTAAGGAGTATCTCGATGGAGTTCGTCAGGCTTTCGAGCGAGTGGCAACGACCGGCGGGTCCGGGTCAAGCAACACAAACTCCGGCCGCGGAAGAGGCTTGGATGAGGCTGTCTGGCACCAAATCAGTATCGATGTCCCCCGGACGAGTCCTCATCTGGAATTATACGGATACGAGGCAACACAACGCTCACTGGAAAGGATACTATACGTCTGGGCTATTCGACACCCTGCTAGTGGCTACGTACAGGGGATCAATGATCTTGTCACGCCATTTTGGCAAGTGTTCTTAGGCGCCTATATTACAGATCTCAATGTGGAAAGTGGAATGGACCCTGGTCAATTACCTAAGTCTGTTCTTGATGCGGTAGAAGCAGATTCCTTCTGGTGTCTGACCAAACTGCTTGACGGGATCCAAGACAACTACATTTACGCCCAGCCTGGCATTCATAGACAGGTAAAGGCTTTGCGGGATTTAGTGAAGCGGATTGACTCGGGTTTGGCCAATCATCTCGAGAGCGAGGGCGTGGAGTTTATGCAATTCAGTTTCCGGTGGATGAATTGCTTACTTATGAGAGAGATGAGTATCAAGAATACTATCCGCATGTGGGATACTTATATGGTAAGGGTTTTAACCCGCGCGTTTTCTACTTCTTTTTCGGTTCCTAGAAACTGACAACTACGGAAAAGGCGGAGGAACAGGGTTTCTCACGATTCCATCTATATGTCTGCGCAGCTTTCTTGGTGAAGTGGACTGATAGGCTGCTCAAAATGGACTTTCAGGTAAGAGAGCTGCTTGATTACCAACGCGTATGATTTTACTCAAAATATATTAGGAAATTATGATGTTCTTGCAGGCATTGCCTACAAAGGACTGGACGGACAAAGAGATCGAATTGCTATTGAGTGAGGCTTTTATTTGGCAGAGCCTCTTCCAAGACTCCAGTGCCCACTTGCGAAACGCAGATGAACCCACATCACCAGGTCACGGACTGCGATAACAAGAGGATAATCCTATCAGCAGCAGTTTTTGTTGACGACCGCAATCTCGCTACACACTTGCGTACTAGATTCAACGCCAACTTATCTGGTGATCACCTCGTTTCCTTCTCATTGGCCGCAGCTTGCGTGCTGCATTACTATCTATATACGGAAGGCATACTCTCTCATGGCTCCCTGGGGCTTATGTGTTTTTTTCCTCGTGAGGGAATATAATTGGCACTGATATGTCGACTATAATGTCAACGTTTCTGCTGATTAGCAGGCAATTTCTCTCGTCCCTAATGATGGAAATAGGGATTCCAAGTTGACGGATATTGTATCTTATTCCGGTTTTACTTTGGATGATAGATATATATTCTAGCATAGTCAACTAGCAACCCACAATGTTAATACCACAGAGGCGTTTTGGACGCACTCAACTCAGAATTTGCTTTCGCTTGTCTGGCTGTCTGGATATACATCTTTCGAAACCAGTTCTATAGAATGTACAAGGAAGCTTCCGATGCTGGATACCAGACTACAAGCTATTTATTGATCCCAGACAGTCTGTCCATGTCGATAGTACAAGTAGATAAATCCTTTCTCGGAGCACAGTGCCATGGGTTTACTGAGTGAGTCAGTTAAGAGGAATATCAGGTGAGCAAGGAACTACAACCCGTTACTATAACTAAGCACACTAGAGGATCAGTTACTATATAATAGATTGTATTGGTTAATTCGGGAATCAGAGACTTCAATACGCTTAACCCTGCGTATCTTGATCTTGCACTTCGCGGCCCTGCGATTGAATTTGGTTGAAGTCGTAGTCGTTTCCAGTCTTGGCTGTTCAAGTATTCAAAATATTGTCTAGTTGATGAGTAACCATGAGTCCAATCGCCTACCGCTATTAGCATAAGCCCATGTTTTGGCTTAGAGCCCAACCCAAAGGTATTAACGCCTCATACTCTTAATATCTCGCGCCCTTTCCACGTGAGCGGACGGCTACGTGCAGTGAATTTCGTCTTTGGAGTCGGCAAGTTTAATCGACGTCAGAAATTTCTTCCTTGAGAAGTCTTGAGCCACCTCCTCCAAACACATTATTATGACAGATGCCGTCGATAAAGCTCATCAGTATAAAAAGACCTAAATCAAAGTTGGTTTTCCTCTACAAGACCCCATGTGTAAATTTCTGGGACAGGTGTTGATGTCTTCTCTCGTATGAGGAGAAGAGCTTCCACTTCCATAGCCACTTTTTAGTCTGCGTATTCTGGAGAAACGCTGCTAGGACGAGGATGGCGGAGAAACCATGTCGTCCTATCATTAAAAACAATACGCTGGCCCACATTGTATGAGCAATTTAGGGACTCCCCATCTAGCCGACATGGAAGTTTCCTAGGATGAAACCCAGAAACCCAGTTGCAAATACGTCCGTCTACACGGGCCGCATTTACCTTATTGACCCAAACAGTCTCTTCTGCCATATGAAGGAGGTTAAGAGGCTTATTGTAGTCCATTGTGAGTCTGGGTTCTTGTAGGGCCCGGAAGAACAAGTAGTAACGAATGGAAGGAGAATGCAGATGGCAAAGATAATGCACGTGACTGCATTTGTCTCCAAGGCCGCAACGTGATTTGTTTTCTGCCCGCAAATTTTAAATATTGCAGGAGATGCATATATATTTCTCGCACCCAATAGAAACACAGGGGAGCCAAATGAGTATCGTCAGAGGTTAGAAAATTCGCATGGTTCTGACTATCTGGTGAGCAGGTGCTTTAACACTAAGCGCAGAGAAGAACAGCACAGCACTAGACTGAACTGGATGAGGCTGGAATGGACGAGACTGAACTGAATTGGACAGATGGAACTGATGGGACTGAACTGGGCAGGATAGAATGGAGTGATAAGACACAATGTATCGAATATACTATTTTAATCTATATTGCTTATACTATATCTTCTTTAGGTCAAGTAGACTACCATAAAATAGACAAAGTCTAAACTGTTCTACCAGTGCTACTATAACTAATAGAATCATCGAACAAACATATATAGAATCTAATCACTGTATTCTTCTACGTATCTTGTTTCCTGCAGTTCAAATGATAAGCGATCGTTATCAGATACGATAAGACGAAAGAGGCGGTCCGCCCGAAACTTCTTAGCGCGGAACCGACATTTAGCTCTGCATTCCATCAACCTCCTCAACTCTCTCGCCACTTACGCTTCCTCGAGCCTTGCTGCCACCATGTCGCATAACGGCAGGAGGGATTTCCTTACCCAGCCGGCGCCCGAAAACTATGTCGCCGGTCTTGGTCGAGGTGCTACCGGGTTCACGACACGGTCGGACTTGGGACCAGCGCGCGAAGGTCCAACCCCAGAACAGATCCAGGAAGCCTTAGCAAAGAGGGCCCAGCAACTCGGCGCTGCGCCGCCTACAGCATACAACGCAGGACGTGAAAAGGGCGGAAAAGGCAAGGAACAAGAGGAAGAGCAGGACGACGAGCGATTCCAAGACCCAGACAACGAAGTCGGGCTTTTCGCATACGGCCAATATGACAGGGAGGATGACGAGGCAGATCGCATATACCAAGAAGTAGACGAGAAGATGGACAGAAGACGGAAAGCAAGAAGGTTAGTTTTTTCCCCGTCGTTAACCTATTCCTTCTCCGTTTTTCCTTGGAGATCGTTTGGTATCACGTTTTTATATCCATACTATGAACAGAATGCCGACTTGATATTCGCTACTTGCAGGGAAGCTCGAGAAAAAGAAGAACAAGAAGAATACGAGAGGAACAACCCCAAAATCCAACAGCAGTTCGCCGACCTCAAACGTTCCTTGGCGACTGTTTCAGACGACGACTGGGCCAACATCCCAGAGGTTGGAGATCTCACGGGGAAGAACCGACGTGCCCGGCAGAATCTGCGTCAACGATTCTACGCAGTGCCCGATAGTGTTATTGCGAGTGCCAGAGACTCAACGCAGTTCGAGACCACCCTGGCCGACGATGGTACCCACACCGAGACATCAGACGGCGCCAACGCGGATGGTAGCCTGACAAATTTCGCCGACATTGGCGCCGCCCGAGACAAAGTACTCCAAGTACGCCTCGACCAAGCAGCACTCGGTTCTTCTGGCGATGCATCATCTGGTAGTGCGACCAATATCGATCCAAAAGGATATCTGACGAGTTTGACGAAATCGGAGCTACAAGCCGGTGAAGTTGAGATTGGTGATATCAAGCGTGTACGAGTTCTGCTGGAATCTGTGACTCGCACCAATCCCAAACATGCTCCCGGTTGGATTGCCATCGCTCGTCTGGAAGAGCTGGCGGGAAAAATTGTCGCTGCAAGAAATTACATTGCAAAGGGCTGTGAATTGTGCCCTAAAAGTGAAGATGCCTGGCTGGAAAATATCCGTCTCAATAACAACCATAATGCAAAGATTATCGCAGCCAACGCGATCAAGCACAACGATCACTCCACCAGACTCTGGATTGAAGCCATGAAGCTCGAGTCTGACCCCCGAGCAAAAAAGAATGTTCTAAGACAAGCTCTTCTCCACATTCCCCAGTCAGTGGCTATCTGGAAGGAGGCCGTGAATCTTGAAGAAGATCCTGCCGATGCACGACTTTTGCTGGCAAAAGCAACCGAAATGATCCCGCTATCTGTCGAGCTCTGGCTTGCTCTGGCTCGACTAGAAACACCCGAAAACGCACAGAAAGTATTGAACACAGCTCGCAAAGCTGTGCCGACGAGCCATGAGATTTGGATTGCAGCTGCTCGGTTACAAGAACAAATGGGAACAGCAGCCAAGGTCAATGTCATGAAGCGAGCGGTGCAGGCTCTTGCTCGTGAGAATGCTATGCCAAAACGAGAGGACTGGATAACAGAGGCAGAGATATGTGAGGAAGAAGGGGCCATTTTAACATGTGGCGCAATCGTGCGAGAAACCCTTGGCTGGGGGCTTGACGAGGACGATGACCGAAAAGATATATGGATAGAAGATGCCAAGGGAAGCATAGCTCGCGGTAAATATGAAACCGCAAGAGCAATTTACAGCTATGCTTTGCGTGTGTTTACGACCAGCAAAACTCTCTGGCTTGCAGCTGCCGACTTGGAGCGAAACCATGGCACCAAGGACGCTTTATGGCAAGTTCTCGAAAAGGCTGTTGAGGCATGTCCTTCGAACGAGGTTTTGTGGATGCAACTTGCCAAGGAGAAATGGCAAGCTGGAGAAATTGATGGTGCCCGACTGGTTTTGAAGCGAGCCTTTGCCCAGAATCCTAACAACGAAGATATTTGGCTGGCGGCTGTGAAATTGGAAACCGACGCAAAAGAGACTGAACACGCCAGAGAGCTCTTAAGCACTGCTCGCCGCGAAGCGGGCACGGATCGCGTGTGGATCAAGAGCGTCGCCTTTGAGCGTCAGCTGGGAAATATGGATGACGCGCTGGATTTGGTCAAC
This sequence comes from Talaromyces islandicus, assembly GCA_000985935.1. NCBI lineage: Eukaryota > Fungi > Ascomycota > Eurotiomycetes > Eurotiales > Trichocomaceae > Talaromyces > Talaromyces islandicus. Next base: position 5,927,952 of record CVMT01000001.1, on the reverse strand, counting down.
CAGGGCCTGCAGCTCTATCCAAAAGCCGACAAGCTGTGGATGATGAAGGGGCAAATATACGAGTCACAGAAGAAATACCCCCAGGCGCGAGAAGCTTATGGCACTGGCACGCGAGCTTGCCCTCAGTCTGTACCGTTGTGGCTTCTGGCCTCCCGTCTTGAAGAAAAAGCCGGAGTGGTCGTCAAGGCTCGTTCGATTCTCGACCGAGCTCGACTGGCCGTCCCCCGGAACCCAGAGCTATGGACAGAAAGTGTCCGCGTGGAGCGACGCGCCAATAACATGAACCAGGCCAAGATTCTCATGGCCAAAGCACAGCAGGAGGCGCCACAGTCGGGACTTTTATGGGCCGAGAGCATCTGGTTCCTCGAGCCTCGGACTCACAGAAAGCCACGCAGTTTGGAGGCGATCAAAAAGGTCGACAATGACCCGATCCTCTTTATAACAGTTGCACGTATTTTCTGGGACGAGCGTCGGCTAGAAAAGGCCATGACATGGTTCGAAAAGGCTATCCTTTCAGATAGCGATTACGGTGATGCTTGGGGTTGGTACTACAAGTTCCTGACGCAGCATGGTACAGACGAGAAACGACGCGATGTTGTATCCAAGTGCGTTGTGAGCGAGCCTAAACACGGCGAGGTATGGCAATCAGTCGCCAAGGACCCAACGAATTTCAATAAAACGACAGAAGAGATTTTGCTATTGGTTGCGGAACAACTTTGTTGATATACCTTGGCAACCCAGTGTTGCCTGTGGAATTGCTATGGGATGATTGTGATGTGATGCTGGGGCTTAAATAGATTGTTATTGATCTAGATCCTTGTATCTTTTATGACTAGTGTATCAAACTATACTAAATTATGCCAGAAGCCGAGTTCGATGTTGTACAAATCCACGTAGTACTTGGATTGAAGTAAAAGACCAGACTAAATACACGGTAGAATGAATGTCCTTGTATTCTCGATGCTATCTTGCTACCTTTTCTAGACTGGATTCAACATTGAACTGTGTATAACTAGAAGATGTCTATTCTAAAACCGTGATCAACACACCAACATCAATTGATTGCTAACACAAGTCTGTATGAAATACGCAAGAGTAAGACTGATTGTTACAAGGTGGATTAAAAAACACCCATAATAGGAAGGAAATTAGACTTGAAAAGAAAGAAAGGGGAGAGGGAGAGAGAGAGAGAAGAAACGAAAATCGAACAACTCCGCTCCAGATGCGTAAAAGACCACCAACGCGTGCACGAAAATCGAAACTTCCATGGAAAAACCATCGAGAGGATACGAAAAAGAGGTCATGTTCTTAAATGAAAGCCATATAGAAGCCTTCTGTATCACAATGTCAACCACCTGAAATGTTGAAAAAAATAAAATAAATAAACCCCCCCAATTTTAACGCCCTATTGCGCCAATCCCCTCTGTAACTTTGATTCTGACGAGGACAGATAGCAACAGGCCAGAGAAGCACAGTTCATTGTATAATAATATATGTCGTTAAGCTGTAAGTAAGCTCTCCGTTTCGGAATGTGCATACTTTACGCAGCCAGTGACAGACAGTCGTCGAGAAGAGAGTCCAGCTGCTCCCTATCAGTCAACGTGCCACCTTCCCAACCCCATTCTTCATCTATATCCATTTCATCGGCGCTTTGAACGTCTGCATCATCCTCAGGCTTTGTTCGTAGCTCTTCGACATAGCCTTGTCGTTCACATTCGAGCTCGTCTTCATCGTACGTTGTCATGATAGAATTGACCACCAACGGCATCTGACCAAGCAAGGCGCCACCTAGGTTGAGCGCGAGGCGCAGGTCTTTAACGCTCAGTGGTTGTCTGGTGCTTGCCTCTCGCGCTTCAACCGGTAGAAGGCCGGTGGCGATATCCTTGGCTATCTCTCCGCGGGCGAATGCGAGTTCTTCGCGTTCGAGCTGTCTGCGGTATTTCCGCGTCATCATTCCGTTGATAGTTCCGGAGGGACCATTGTTTCTCGTCCGTGAAAAGACGCTGGATAGGACTTCTTTTAGGAATGTTTCTGTTGCGATAGACATGAACTCCGCACAGGGGAAACCTGCCCCGCTGGCAACAGACTCTTCATAGCATATCGGCACCATACGAGCGTATATTGATTCGGCATCGGGAAATTCTCCGGTTTCCGAGGCGAGCGGCTGCGCATAGCGTTTCCTAATTTCGAGCTCCCAGTCTAGATAGAAACCATGTGTTAGCCGATGGCAATCTACCTCCCAATGTTTAGCATCAAGGGTTCTCACTTGTCTTGTTCAAGCCACCGGCGCTTGCTGGCACCTGGCTAGGCAGTTTGATTTGCTTAGCCAGGTGGTATTCCTCGAGTTCGTTTCGAGTAAGTTCCTGGGGATCCGGCTGTAGACGAACATAACCATTAGCAACAAGATATAGAAGATATAAATATATGAACCACTGGAACGGGCTATTTTCATACTTCAGTAATACCCTTGATTCTGCGACGGTCTCGAGGAGGTAATTGCATAACCTCGGTCTTCAGCCTCTGCTCTGTCAGGTCACTTGACACCGGCTTAGACACCACTGTCGGTTTGTCGTTCGCCGACACCCAGCTCGCAACTCCATGATCTGGAAGGTCTCTCGAGAGGTTTCCGATTATTGCGCATACGAAATTATTGTGTAGATGTTCGGTTTTAGGGTCGGCGCAAATTATATGATCGGTGCGCGAGGAGAATTCATCTTGATTGAGATGGCCTGTAAAACCAGAACCACATTAGCACAGAGAAGACAAAAGAGAATATCTTCCAGATGAGAGTAGACATCCTCAAAGGAAAAATAAAAGGAAAAGAAAAGTCTTGCTTACCCAAAAGAAAAAGGGCCGTGGACTGCTTGTACTCGGCCCAGTTGTCGCCGATGGCGGCTTTCAGGTCAGTATAAACCGATTCGAGATCCAGTCGCGGGACAGAGATAAGAGGTTTCGTTGCCTTCTGGACTAGAGATCCAGACGACGCGACAGCTTTGGAAGCCGAGACAGCTGTTGATGTCGAGTCGCTTCGACTCAGAGCTGCCGGGTCGATCTGCATGGCGAGGAACGCGCGATCGGCTGCGCGAAGCCACAGAGGAGAAGATCTAGGTCTTCATTCACGATGCCAGGCCGGTCATAGGGATTCATCTAAGTGATCTCGCGCGGAATGATGATGAAAGCTCCGGTGGCTGCCCGACAACGTTGATGGAAAAGGGTCTCCTGGTTGACGGACGGAGGTGCAAACGTTTGGCTTCGTTGCCGCCCGCATTAACTACGGCCTCATCAGTGGTAGTTAATTAGTAGTACCTCAGAACGTCAAAAACTACCATATTGTTTTACCGGTTATGGCCATGAACTGGGCCAAATCCCACCAGCAATTTTTAAAAACATATTTAAAGCTATATACTGTGCTTGTTGTCTTATCTAACTACTAACTAGTTAATAACTATGCGCCTGGCTCACTGAAGCTCAATGACATCGTCGATCAGTACTCCAAACAGCTTGCTGATTTCATTGATGAGCTCAACAATCTCACTACCCAACTGGCCTGTAACCAAGACTGCGCACTCACGTCAGCATCGGAGCGAAATACTACAGACACGAATAAAGAACATACCATACGCATAAAGCAAGGCATAATCGCCGTCAGTCGCCAGCGAGGAATGCTCGCTTTCTTGGCGAAAATGAAAAATGCGAGCTAGAAGCCTGTCTCTTGCGTGCTGTATATTTGGAAGAGAATCGTTTAAAGGATATTCCAGTTTCATGGACGATGCAAGAACTAGGCGACCACACTAAGCCTGCTGAACACTTACAGACAACAAGAATAGGGCTACTTACCAGATAATAAATGACTGATCCGAGAGGACAGTTGCCCTCGTTCCTGAGCAGTATACTGAAGAAGATATCTTTCGCCTTCTGAAGCAGTGAGAGATTTCATTATCTCAATATTCATGGAATAGAAGGCGTTGAGCATGCTTCTTGTGCGTTGTAGCATCTTCCGGTAGGCTTCTTCAGGGAATGGACCTTTTAATTCAAATTCGGACTTGGCTGCAGCTTGTAACGATTCAAGATGGGACAAAAATCGTTCAATCTGCAGCTTCTCCCGAGCGCTCAAATATGCAACGGCTGGCTGCGCCGTCACCATCGTCGATAGTGGATCGCGTTTCCAGATCAGACTCATCTGGAGCCACAGCAAACTCAGCCCTTCTTTTAGCTTGACTCTAGCACTTATTGGCCAGATCATTCGTGTGACAATAATACCCCAAATACAGCCGGACAAGACTGCAACGACACGATGAAGAGCAATTTCTGTAATGATTGGGTGGGAACCACCTTCGTCCTCATCATTTTCGTTATCGTTTGCTGACAGAGAATATGCATATAGGACGGAAAGGTTATATGTGAGCATGATGAAGCGACCCATAGGCCCTTGGCCCTTTACCAGGATAATATACCCAGTCCACGTAGCCATTAGCCACCCAAAGAAGGCCAAGCCAAAAACGTTTCCGGCTGTTGCATACCAAGCGGCAATTGAACAACAAGCGCCGAGGCAAGTACCAAAAAAACGGGCATATCCCGTCGTGTTCGAGGCGCCAATGGTCATGGAACAAACCAACATGTAAGAAAGGAGGCCCCATTCTCCTCTCCAATACCTGAATATAGGCCGAGTCGCATAATGAAAGGATGGAAGAGCATATAATGCCGCACCAACGCCGACTTTCAACGCAAATTTGGTTTCATCCCGACGGAAGAAACTCAAAGATTTCCAAATTCGATGCGTCACTTGATTGTGAGGTCTAATTCCGCTAGAGGAACCGTTCTCTAGAGAAGAATAGCTTCTCCGTATCGTGGTAGGTAAAGGAGGTGCAACGATATTTGGATTTGACATTTCTGTTGCAATCATTAGTACCCAAACCTTTCTGCTTTCTGACTTCGTTGGATAACTAACCATTGCCAAAATACTTGTGACTGAAATATGACCAACTCTGGAAGGAATTCCAAAATTTAAGCCAGTTCCATGACCGGCCCTGAGGGCGTTCTTCACATTCAAGTTTCAGCTCGTCCAAGATCTCAAGCAACTCCTTCAACTGTTCCCCAAACTCCATCAAGGTGAAACTGAAATGACCGCAGCTGGCGGACACCTCTTCAAGATCGGCTTCAACAACGCGTGATTTTATTTTTGCAAAGTCTTTTTCGCGATATACCGATGCCAATGCCTTTTCTCTAGCATCACGGTATAGGTCCAAAGCACGGTCGAGACTCGCTTTGAACCTATTGTTGAATGAAACAGGATATTCAGGGCCGGGCCCAAACGGGATTTCCTCGAAAATCTCTTTCAAGGTAAAAGCAAAAGATTGCTGTACATATCATTAGCACGTACTTGCGAAAAAAAAGAAAAAAGAAAAAGAAAAAAGAAAAGGGAACAAGGTTGCGCTTCTTTACCAAGGAGGGACCCAGATGGTTTATGAAAACTTCAAACATCCGCTGTGGTGACTGCACTTGCTGATCAATTCCATCTTCCTGGTCGACATTCAAAGCAGGGGCATCAAGGCTCTGCCCTTCCGTTGGCTCGTCTTCTAGTTGATCTATCGATGTCAGAGAGCCAGCATCCTCAAAGGCCGACCAACCGTCGGGAGAAATGATAGAGCCCTCTTCTTGTGTCGTTGACTTGCTTTCACGCGGAGCTGTTTCATGTAGTTGAGATTGCTTCAGAAGCTGAAACTGGAGGGTTGCAGCACTCTGTAAACCACCCATGTTCTGATTGATATCCTGGACAACCCGTACTAGTCTTTTCTCCAGCCTGTATTCCCTTTCCGTGCCGGCAAAGTAGTGCTCAAGTTTTGCCTCCTTGACTAATTTGTCAAGCACGCTATAGGCCTTTCTATTTCTTACAGAAGCACCGGTGAAGTTCAATGCGGACAAGTTTTCATCTGACCCAGTAAGAAAGCTTTCTGTAATGCCGGCTAGCATCACAGCCAAAGTGTTGGTAATGGTAGTCAAATTCGACCGTAGCTTTTTCCGCGCAGATATGGGAAAGATGAGAAACGACACTGCTACTGTCAAGCAGATAGCCATGATCAGCATCTTGAGAGTCTGGGAGATCTTGACAAAAGACAAGTCGCCCTTCTGAACGGCGCCTTCTGTGGTGAGAATGGTGATGGTGGAAAGTGAAGCCAGAGAGCATGCAACATTGACCAAAGGATCATTCAACCGTTGCTTGACCCATCCAATGAACCCAAATCCTCCGGCACAAAAGACGACTAGGACTATGATATGGCCGATAACGAGCAGATCGAGATTCTCAAAGAACATGGACACGCACATGCTGGTGACAGACACAACGGTGGTATAGAGAAAGGCGAGCACGGCGCAGATCAAAGCCTTGAACATGCTGCCTCTGGAACGAGCCGGATGAAAGTAGACGGTAATTGTTGCGACAACATGTTTGCCGTCTTGGTGGCCGAGAAGCGAGGAAATCGCAGGAATAAAGGTGGCCAAGGATCCCAACAGGTACGCCAGCCCGAATTTCAGGACGCCGATGCCCAGTTCCGAAGCCGCGAAGGCGTACAGTTCTCGCCAGTAGTCCTGCAGTTTGTCCCCTATCGCTGCCATAGCACCAGACCGGTTGTTATGTGTCGGTTCCACGCTGTCAGACAGCAGTGGATGCCGTTCTTCGTCGCTGCCATCGCGGGCAGCATCGCGGCTTCCTAAGTTCAACAGGCCCCGAAGCCGCTGGCCCGTCTGGGGGAGAATGAATGTCACTTGTCGCTGCTATACCGAGCGCAAAAACCGCAGAGTTAGCAAGGGTTTATGATTTTTTTTCGCACTGGCTTTGACTGCTTACTCGTCGTGGCCGCCGCTGACCGCGGGGGTCTGAAACTGAAGGCGACGCGCTCATGATTCAGAGCTGCTGTTTCAGGAGGATATATCATGCTATTCGCTGCGTCTCTGTCATTTCCAAGATAAAACAACGACGGTCAGCTCACAGCAGAGCTCCTCCTGCAGAAGAAGCTCAATATTTCGTTTGTGTTGGACGGAGAAGACGTTGCTCGGCGAGAGAAAGAGCTGCAGAGCTTGCTAGCTGACTTGCGCAACTAGTTAGTGCGTGCGCAACCACATGACGTAGCCTGGAGTCGAGATGATCGTCATTAACAACCATGCCATCAAGAGCCTCGACACTGGGCCAAAATCGATATTTCTCAGCACTAAAAGACCTCGAGCTACTTTGCGTTGTGGATATAGATTTCAAGTTGCGCCTGCAGCTACTGCCAGCTACCTAACTACACTAGCTGTGCTTGTCAGCCTGTCACATGCCAGAGAGCTTTATCCTTTATCTTATCTGATTCTACTTTACCGTCTACAAACTATGGTCAAAGCCTGATTTTAAAGTTGCAAGTTATCAGTTAAATAATTTCTTGGAGAACAGGATGTCTAGCAGCTCATGCTAACCCCTCGACTTTCCAGATTTTCACCGCAGCATCAGCCCCCGCCGACGCAATCTTGCTCTCGTCCTCGATCCATGAAACGCCATGGACGCCTTCTTTGTGGGCATTAGCAGCCTGGATCCAGTCACCTGGCTTGGCTAGGCTCCAAACAAAGATGCTGGTGTCCAGAGCTCCGCTGACAGCATGAGTGCCCTTCGAGTTCCAGGCTATCGATGTGACTCGAGCGGTATGACAAGACCATCGGTCGGTAACCAGCTTGCCATCCTTCGAGTTGAACACATATATTTTACCACGGGAATCTCCAACAGCGAGTAGAGAGCTGTCGGGAGAGAAGGCCAGGGCAGAGATTGGGTTGCGCGATGCTTTGAATTCAATACTGGGTGTGAAGGTCGAGCTCGTGACTGTTCCAATACGGACTGTCGAGTCCTCGGACCCGACTGCTGCAGTCGTTCCTTGAGCAGCGATTGTGGTGACATCAGCTGGCACCTTGGCACTGCCAGACTTTTGGCCATCTTGGTAAATGTCAATTCCCTCTGAGTGTGCAACGAGGACAGTTTCTGAGCTTGTAGCAATGCTTTTCGGCTGTGCCGACAGCTTGGCCGAGTTCCCCGTGTACGTTTTGGCCCCGGCATCTGCAGAGCGAAGAGCATCATCCCAGCCAACACTGTATATGCGGCCCTTACCTTCCTGGGTAGTCGCAAGCCCCGAAATGTAGCCTGTGTGCTGGTCACCGTCAATCGTTTCGGCAGTGCCAGATGCGAAATCCCAACTGCAAACTCGCCCCTCGAAGCTACCAGTCCAAAGCGTCTCAGCTCCTTCGCCAGAGTTGACTCGAGTCAGCGCCGTGATGCTCTTTTGATGGCCTTGCAGGACTTGTCTCGGTTGGGGAGTGCCCTCCACCAGGTAGTTCAGATCTCCGCTAAGCGACAAGCTGACAAGGAGACCATCACTTCGACCAGGCGGCCAAACAACGCCGACTTGCTGATCGAGCGGGCTGACAACTTTGTCGTCTCCGAAGGTCCATGTTTGAGTTGCCTTGCCAGCCTCAACGTCCCAGATCTTGACAGTCTTATCGGCGCTTGCAGTCACAAATTTTTTTGAGTCCCGAGACCAAGAGACTCCGAAGATACTGCCTTTATGTTCTCCCTCTCCAATCTGCCCTTTGGCTTCACCAGTCTTGCCGTCGTATAACCAGATACGACGGTCCCCTCCTACACTGACTAGATGGGAGCCATCGGGGCTAAAAGCAACGCCATAGATATAGTTGACATGCTTGTCACGAATTCCCGTGTTGAATTTAAACGGCGCACCGTGGTAGAACACGAGGGTTTTGTCATCTCCAGCTGCAGCCGCCCTCAGAGGGCGTTGCTGCCTTATCGAGACTGAGTTGATAGTCTGTGTGTGGCCGTAGATCTCGCCGACGCTGTTTCCAGAGTCCCAAGTAAAACAATGTCCGTATCTTTGCTTCCCATCGCCAACGGCAATGATGCGCTGCGAATCGCCGTCCCAGGCGATGTCATTGATGCGCCCGCTGACAATTGGGTATTCGCCCTTTGTGAGGCCATCGCCGACACAATCCCACACTCTTACAGTGCCTGAGGCATCTCCGCTGGCGACGTAAAAGCCAGAAGGAGAGAACCGTGCGACGGTGGTTTGTGTCTTGTGTTCCGTGTATTGTTTTGCAACTGCGGGGTCATCGAGGGAGCGCAGGAAGATAGATTTGTTTGACTAGAAAAGAAAGATAATAAGCAACAGGGGGTTCCTTTTTCTAACATGGGCTTTTGTCAAGGAGAGCAATACCGCATAGGCCAATCGCTCGCCTTTGGCGTCAGAGGAGAGCTGGGTGGGCTGTCCACGAGCCGTGGAGGGGCTGGCAGCCCAGATGTGAGCTGCGTCGCAGGTCAGCAAGAGGCAAGCAACGGAGGTCGCAGATACGCACCGTTGGTCAGAGACATGGAAACAGAAATATCCAATTCTAATGGCCCGTCAACGGTCAACTGAGGCGTAGAAGTACGGTGAGAGTGAGGTCGAGTTGTAGGTTGTTTTGGAGAAGTGGGGGCTCGATGACGGGCTTCGCATTAAGTAAACACAGGCAGCATCATTTGCGCAGGCCAAGTCTAGAATAGTGATAATACAAGTAGATACAATACAATTTCCTTTTATGTGTTCCTGACACACACAAGGTTGGACCTCTCCAAAAAAAAATATCCGTCCACGCTTCTCTCTTCTTATAGCCTAAGCACCGAATCCTCCGCCCGTAGCGCCAAACCTAGACCTCGCCTCAATGGCCAGAAGCTCTGGATGTCGGTGGACACTGGGCATGAGTCCGAGTGCGATGGAACGGCGGATTGCTTTGGCAATTTTGCGCTGGTTCACAGGGCGCAGACCAGTGAGTCTTCGGGCCTTGATGCGACCCATGGTAGTAACGTATTCGGACATCAGGGAGAAGTTCTATTTTGAGACACGGAAGAGCTTAGATTTCAGTTTCTCCAAAGGGCACTAAGGAAACGACTCACCTTATAATGGTCAAGAGGATTGATGTTCAAAGCATCAAAGGCATCCGTAGTCGGACTCCATCGCTTCTGCCATTTTCTCATCTCACTCGGACTCAGGTCATGGGGAGAATAGAGATCGCCGGCTCTCCAGTCGCGGTGCTGGAACTTCTCGAGAATACGGCCTTCTGCCTGCTTCTTTGTGTCCTCGAGAATTTTCGTGCGGTGGCTGATTTTTTGACGGCTAGTCAGCGCCTTTGTCCCTACGTTGGTTGGATCAGCACCATACACTTATTCAGACACAACAAATAGCGGAGAATCTCAAGACCAAGAGATTGGGTTGAATTGGGAACGAGAAAACTAAAACATCAAACCTACTGCCTGGATTCATCCACGTCTGCCGCTGCGTGGTAAATGCCGTGGCTGTCGAAGACCATCGACAACATGAGGAAGCAATCAACCCGGCATTGTTGGAAAAGGCGGACCCTGACCGAAACGACAAGCCCAGAGATGCGAGCATGGTGTTGGCGACGAGTTCGAAAGCTGAGTGGTGCTGCTGTGAATGGAAAAGGGAGGAAAGGTGGAAGCTGCGAAGCCCAATTTTCTCCCCGTCGGAGTCGGCGCCAAGCCCGCCGCCGCTGCTGCCAGTTGGGTTTAACTTCATTCTCGCCTTCACTCAAGCACCTCCGCCAGCTTCTGCTCGACGAATATGAGACGCTCTTCTGACCGATTCGAGCTTGCTTTCTGTTTGTTCCTCTTATGAGGATTCCTTTTAAAAGAAATAACCACCTCTTTTATTAGCTCTCGTCCGTGCCGATTCCCCGGCAGATATTTACACAGCAATGCAGTCCCATTTGACGCGACGCGTATTTCGAGCTCTCTTGAACAGCGAGCCTATGTGCTTTGCGCCTCATCGAAATCGAGTCTATCGAGTCTATCCGCTGTCGCCAATTCTGCATACACAGCAAGTATGCAACAGAGGTGTCCAATCCCGGGGCTTTTTCGCTTTCCCAGCACCAGTGACACCAGATGCTGCCGATGTTCCGGCCTCTGAAGTCGGACTTGCAGCATTGAACGAGTTGAGGAGGTCACGGATGGAAAAGCGACGAAGACCGCCCTTCAGCTCTGTCTGCAAAGGATTCCAGGATTTTGTTGGGGCTCGACTGAAAGAACCAGGAGTTTTGACGGATTATCATGTCAAGTGTCTCCTTGATGCGTGGGAATACATAAGGCACCACCAGCGACTTAGTCAAGGGAAGGAATGGCAGATAATCAGCACCCACGAGTTTTTAGAGTCGATTCTATATGTCCTCTCGCACGCCACTTGTCATCCGGACTCTCACAACAATGTGCGCACGCTGGCCCACAACGTCTATTTCTGTTTGGCTACCGCTGTGGACTCGGAGGGAAGCATCGAGGGGATCAGCTGCGATGCGCTTCTGGCCTACATCCGCATCTTGGCTTTCTACGGGAACCCTGTGCATGCCGAGCGGTTAACAATGGATTACTGGGGCAAACTGAAATCTTCGCCAGGGTTGGAGTCGCAGGAATCGCCTTGGCTGTGGGTGATTAGAGGATTCGCGCTGAAACATGATAGAACCCGGGCTGAAAACCTGATCACAGCTCTGGCGGCTGAATATGACTTTGTTGTCACACCATTGCTCCATGAACAATTGGTCGAGGCTCTAGTTGCACAGGATCGCGTGCACCCTGCCAAAATGCTATATAGCATCCCACTTCCCATGAATGGCAAACCTACTGTCGCTTCTCAGATTGCAGTCTCCAAAGCATCGATAATGAACGGAGACATTTCGTTTGCCGAGAAAGTCTTGCAACCGCATTTATCATCTCCCAGCTCACAAACCCGGGACGTTCTTTTGCTGATGGAAGCTGCCAAGGGCAGCAGTGCATCAGCCTTGACGCAGAAACTCGAGGCTTGGTGCACAAAAGACAGCTCTATTCGAGAAGGTCTCTCCGTGTCCTGCGTGAATGATCTCATGAGATACGCAAATTCGGTCAGAAATTCGCACCTGGCCGTGGAATATTCTAGCTTGATCTCTAAATGGAAATTGGAGGCACTTCCAGACACCGTGCTTCTATTGAAACTGGAATCTATGATCCAGTCTTCCGATATACCAGGCGTCTTGGAGTTGTTACGCAGCTTAGAAGTAACTGGCGCATCCACAGACCTTACCCTGTCGATGAGATACCAACTTATCAAGCTGCTATGCCAGGCACCTAACGATGATGCCGCTTACGATCAGGTTTCGAATCTCTTGGACCCTCTTATTGAGGACAACGTTCACTTGGAGGCCGAAACTCTAGCAGCTTTGACGGGGTTATTGGCCATTCGTCACAAGTGGGATGGTCTTGCTCAATTGTTGCGACCACGCCTGAGCTCTTATTCCCTTGCCGATGAGCGCCCTCTTATTAGGACGGCCCTATTAGACTATATCCATAAAAAGGACGAAGAGACCGGCAACATCTGGCGCTGCTATCAGCTACTGAGACATGCGTTTCCAGACACATCGACGGAAAGCTGGGTTGACATCATGAACATCTTCTTTGAGCGCAACGACGCCCAAAGGGGCTGCCACGTCTTTATGCACATGCGGCACGCCAATCGCATCGACCTGCATCCGACCGCAGATACATACACAGCGTGCTTCGTAGGGCTGAGTCGAGGCGGAGACCGGGAGAGCGTCAAACTGATCCGCAACATGCTGCGCCTAGACGTCAACATCGAACTCAACACTCGGCTGCGCAACGCGCTGATGCTCGCCTTGACCTCGTGCGGAAGCCCAACGCAGGCAATGGACGAGTTCAAGGACATTCTGCGCTCCGACGAGGGCCCCACGCAAAACACACTGCCCATCTTCTTCCGCGCGTGCGAGACTCTGCCCGATGGTGTCAGCGAGGCCCAAAAGATGGTGCAGAAGATCAAAGCTCTTGAGATCCCCATGGATCGCACGCTGTATCTGGCTTACGCCAAGGTCTTTGTTGGTCAGGCGAAGCACAATATGCTGATTCAGGCTCTGGAGGAAATGGATTCCAAGTTTGGAATTTCTCCTGATAGCAATATGTATGCCCCTCTCCCCCACCACATTTTGTTAAACATTTGAAGGGAAATCCTAACTCATCGTTACCAGGCTTGCTCGAATCTACAACGCATGTCCGCACCAAATCTTCAAAGAGGCATTCGAGGAATGGGCCAAGATCAGATTCCCTTCCATCTGGCGGGAGCTTGAAGATGTGCCCAGACAGAAAAAGACCGGCGAGGAAGAGGAAGAGGGAATGTATTTCGAGGGATACGAAGAGACCCTCGAGCCGTAAAACTGGACGGGAAAAAAAATGAATTGGATAAATTCAGGTGTATTTGTATAGGCATTTAGGATTGCACATAATTGAAATAAACAAAAACAAAAAGTGTATTATATTCTCCGGTTCAATATTAAAAACTGGTCAAAGTGTATTAATAGCATCACATCCACAAACAGCGTACATGTAACTTCACTTCTATCAAATCAACGAATGCAATTGGCGCACAAAGGTCAATAGTCAGATATTACAACCATCGCCCCAGCCATCCATCATCCCCTTTAGGTAATATATTATTAAAGTAACTTAAACCCACATTTCTTTCTCTCTTTTCCGAATGGGAAAAGGGAGAAGAAGAACTTTTGATATATATAGTATATTAAAAAAAAAAAAAAAAAAAAAAAAAAAAAAAAACAACGCCAAGGTGTCGCATTCAAGCATATCATGCATGTCTTGCGCTATCGGGATTCATAATATTCGTCCAAGTATTACTTGGGTAACATTTGATGACTGAAGTTTTTGGACATGCTAGATTCGAGTTAGCAGGGTTTGAGGAAAGAAACAAAAAAGAAAGGAAAAAAGAGGGAGATACTTACAAATCAAAGAAAGCAAATTGGCTGGGACTGCTGCCGTACTCGTACACAAATCGACTGGCAAGGTAACTGCCAAAGATTGATTTCAAATAGTTTTCAGGGACCTGTCAATGTGTTAAGAAATAGTCATTGCAGCAAGGAAAAAGAAAGGATACGCACTCGTTGCAAAATCGTTTCTAGGCCAACCTTTTCAAGAAGGAGACGAGGAAGTGCTTTCTGCAGCACCGTGTGTCGGAGTTCGGTGTTGTCCCACAAGGACGTCTTCTGCAGCTCTTCGTCCAGACCCGTGATGGCCAAGCTCAGCCGGTCACTGAGCACGCTACGGAGGAGCCCTGTTTGCTCGTGCTCACGCCAGATGGCTTCGAATTCAAGCATGGCATTGCGTTTGATGACCTCTTGGACTTCCTTGACGTATGTCTGGTAGAATTCCGGCACAGTTCCGTCTTCGTGGACGCACATGTTCTCGACGAATTCCTTATCGTCGAGGGAGAGAGATGCCAGTACCTCGAGAGACGAGGACGTCACACCGCCCTTGTTTGCCGAGGCGTCCTTGTACAAGATGCAACCTGCCTTTTCTAACCGAAGCTTGGCGTCTTGTGTGATGAACAGGTTTGCTCCCTCGACGATGTATGGAATCACCGACTTTCCGTTCACAATCAACTTGCCCACGGTACTCAGGTCAATCGACTCTGGCCGTCCTCCGCAAGGAACGAAAAGATCCAGCGACTGGTTGCTTCGAAGGTGAAACTTGTTGCGGAAGACCATTCCGTTGTGGACAGTCTCGCCAGAGGGCAGCTTGACGTTGGTGTCTTCTACGAGAACACGGTATCCTTCGGACGACAACTTGGACAGGTCGAAGTGAGAAATCATGACTCGGTTCTTGGCGAGTTTCACCAGCTCGTCCCGGTCCAAACCGTTAGGATCGACGATAACACCGGATCCATCCACGATGGCAGTGTATTGTTCGTTGCCAAGCAAGATCTCGTTAGACCCAAGATCGCCATCTGGTCCACCGGTTTGCAGCTTTTTCACTGTTGATGGATCGATTTTCAACTTGCGGTAAATGCCAAGCACGTACTGACGCACGGAAAGCGTAGTCATACCGTAAGCATCGTGAGGAATACCGCCGAGCTTAGGGCTCTTTCCAGTGAAAAAGGACTTCCACCATGCCGCTCCTCGTTTTCTGGCGTGCTCCGTGGCCCAGTCGACCAAGTCAGCTGTATTCTCATCGGGACCCATGAAAAGAATCTCATCCTTCCCATGAAGATCAACGATCGGGTCTTTGATTCCAGGGCTAGTTGGGGCAATGAGCAGATCCAAAATGCTGTCAATATATTTCTCAAATGCCACGCGAGCTTTGTCCTGGTGTTCGACGTCCAAAAGGATGACACCTTTGGCGCCTCCTTCTGGGATGTCCTTGTTCTTGCGCTGTTGCGTGTTGGCAAGGTTGTAGTTTTCGTCAAACAGAGACCGGGCGTTGATTCCGTAAGCTTCCTTGTTTCTGCTCTTGACAATTCTGATACCGCCCCGAGCGATGTCGCGGAAGCGGAGATGGAAACCCCTAAACTCAGAGCTGATGACGAGGAACATTCCATAGAGACGCTGGGGGTACTCGTGTTCAGGGAGGAAATTCGGGTTCAGGCGGAAACTCAGACCAACTTTAGTGGAAGTGTAAAAGTTGGTTTTAAGTACAGCTTTGTTAAAGATACGGAAAGCCATCATGACCATCTCGTCGTGTTCATTCACGACAGTCTTGGCAATGAGAGCCTTGAGTCCCGCATCATCCAGGATTTCGTCAACCTGCAAACGCAAGTAACTCAGGGTCGGAAGGAAGTCGTCCTCTGGATGCCCGGTTTGCACGTAGTGGGTGTTTGCAAAGTCGAGGTAAAGTTTGTGAATGAGCTCGGGGTATTTACTGATAATTTCCGAAATGTAATCGGAGGTGAATGTCTCGGTACGGAGCCGCTTCTTGATCTTCGACAGCAATTCAGCATGGACGCTGTTGTTGGAATCCAAAAGCGCCGTCAATGACGTATACTCAGACCCCAATCGGTTCAAGAATTGTTGGATAAAGATCCAAGCGCAGTGAGAGTAGATGGTTTCCTGTAAACTCAGGCGGCCGCTAGCAAAGTGGTTCTGGAAGCGGTTTCGCGGAATGCAATAAAGGAGGGAAACCTCTTTCATGATCTGATGAATGGCGGCCTCGATAGGGGGGTGTTTTTGAGAAATCTCCGGGTTGGGTATGGGACGCAGGTACAACGAGATAACGTTAATCCCATTCGAAAAGCTTTCCAGGTATTTTCTTGAACTAGTTAGTCGATAGTAGTGGTAAAGATCTGATAGCGCGCTGAAGATGCCCATGGCAGATCCCTGGCGGTAGGCCACCACCAGGCGTTTCTCCCGAGTGCCTTCAATATCGTAGATCTCAATCACGGGGCCGGTCCGCGAGACGGCGGTTGTGATGATCTCCCGGTAGATAGCTTTGGTGTTGGGAGTCGCCTTTTGAAGGAAGCGCTTCTCTCCAATGATATCGATGTTAGTCTCTTCAGGGCTAGGATTCGGGTTGGCAAACTGGCACTTGTAGACAAAGTAGCAGCGTAACTGTTGTTCGGTCTCGCCCGGAAGGGGACTCGTCGAGCGGAAACTCTCGACTCGGTAGCTGACGCCGGGCCGGGATCCATCGATGTACTTGGCATCAATGCGGGATTCGTAGTTGGGCCCACTGAAAGACGTAACACCCGGCTTGCTGGTGTCAATGTAGACGGCGTGATCTTCGTCCTCTTTGTCTAGACGGATTTCCAGGCGCTTGTCGTCCCGCGCATAGGCGGCAACCTTGGCGGCGTACAGAGACAGAATTTGCGTGACGATCGACTCGACAGACTCTGTCTGGAAGTACATGTCGTCGATACCAAGCATGTTGTAGAACCATGTAGTCTCGGAGATGACGAAATCGCTGGGGAAGAACCCTTTTTCCTCCAAGCGGTCCATGACTAGGAGTATCGGTTAGAGCACTGGTTCGGTATTAATACTATAGACACGGTTCCTTTACCTTCTTCCATTTGTTTCTGCTTGCCTTCAAACTTGGAAGGAATGTAACCGGTGCCCTCCTCGGGGAGAACCCGGTGGTGGCCAGGCAGTGCCAAGTGTGTCGGCTGCGGAGAGGGCTGACGGCCGGGCGTCCTAGTGACATTGTCCAGGTGCTTGTTGTGCGGATATCTCTGGAAGCCGATGGGAGTTCCAGGACCGGATGAGCCACTGTCAAGGACGAGTTGCGGGGTGGACAGGCCGCCAACAGCCGGAGAGGGCAGGCCTTCCGAAGGCGGGTGAGCCGAACCAGGGTCGATCGACATTGTTGGATTCTCCTCAGAGATTCAGTGAGAACGTGTAGGAGAAGGAGGATGAATTGAAAAGGTGGAAAGTGGAAACAGCCTGATAGGCCAGGGAGGAGCTGTCTCTTATCAGGTGTGAAGAGCGGTCAGCAACGGACTTGAGATAAAGAGCAATCGGCGAATCCCAAAACGAGAAAGAATTGGAATGCGCAAGATGCCAAGGCAGGCCGTTCGTAACAAAAGACGAGTACAATCGCGACAAGCAGAGACAAGCAATCCAGGGTCGCACAGGGTGTGTGATATGGAACGAAGGAGCAAGAGCGCCGGGAAGCTTATCCGAGTGCAGACTGTGTCACCGTAGTGGACGCCATGCACGAAGCGGGAGGAGTAGTATAGCAAGGGGAGTGAATCTAGGATTCTATAATCTTTGAGAGAGTCAACAGCAACATAATATGTTTCCTTTCTCTCTTCGTGGCTGAGAGCAGGGGGGGGATATTGTATAAATACTCCAACGACGTCAGCGACGGCAATATGCGGTCAGGTACGGGGGGCGCTAAGCCCGCTAGGGCCGTAGCGTCACAGCTATGTGGCGATCCAGATTATCATTAGCGTGCACTGTTGGTATTACCGGTACGGTACGGGTACGTTCTGGACTTCCATTCCCGTTTTGGCCGACTGTGGTGGCTTAGACCTGAGGCGACGTGACGGTACGGGCTGTGGTCACGTACTGGTAATTCCATATCGGTTGTCTCAGCTCTCGTGCTATAAATGGCATAGGCAAGTCCGAGCATCCGCCGTGAGTGGCCAGACGCGCCGCCTAGTATTACGGTGCCATACATTAATTACAGTGATTATGACATAAATGCAAAGAACTGCTTCTTCTGGAAGAAATCAACGGTCAGCAAGCGCTTTTTTTGCCGTGTTGAGGGATTACTGTTCAGTGTTATCCAACAGTCATGCGGGCCGCCGCAGGGCGTGTCTTATCTCTGACTCGGAATTTCTGGTCTGATAGCACGGGTAAACGTATCAAGTATGCAGGTAGAATTAAATTTTAATAGTGTACGTACAATGTAATCATCAAAAATGGAATTTGCTTATCGGAGAAGGCCAGACTGGTATCCGGCATACCACTGAAACAACCGAAACTATTACATTCAACGATCCACCATCCATACAGCCGGTGCAAAAAAACACGTCATTCCTGTCGGTTAATTACCATAAAGACAAGGAAAAAGGAGGGAAAAATGGCGCAAAATCATTTCTTCGTGGAATTGCGAATCAAGCTATTAATAAATTAATAACAAATTACCTCACAGAAACCAGGATGAGGCCAAAAAACGCAAAGAAGTACGGCGAAAAGAGTGTTCCAGACTGTGAAGTGGGGCGACGATCCTGCGACGTGCTTTTTAAAACCCCGCGGATAGGATAAAAGTCCCTCAATTGCTGGTCACTTGACGGATTGACTTTGCGTGGAATTTAAATGAGATGGATCTTGTACAGTAAAAAGAAAATAGTAGCAGCGAACAATAAAAAAGGAATACGTAAAATATAACCACCCAATACCGGCTTCTCCCGTGTGCTCAACCCGGGATTCTGCGGGGAAGACGCTTTATTACGAAATAGAAAACCTGGGGATCATTTCTTAGACGTACATATGCACTCCGAGTTACCAGTAGTCCACAGTAGTGAGATGCTTTGTGATGCCAATTGATGTGACCGACGGTGGCCGAGGATAAGCGCCGTGAGTTTTCTGTTTAAGAGACTTGAATTGAGCCTGGAAAGCCTCCAGATCGCCAAGCCGTGCCACGTGGTTTTCTATCAGCTAGAGCCTAGGCTGAGCTATACACTAATGACTAATTACTACAGAGCAGTATGGTACGGCTAGCCGTACGGTATGTATAGTGCCTGTGATCATGTGAGCAGCATTAGGTTTTCTCAAGGCTGAAAGAATGATAATAAATCCGAGCTTTCGTTCACGGGGTGTAATCAGATGACCGCAAGCTTTTCTTTTCCACACACAGCCACTATTTATTTTTCCAGAAGGGAATGCGCACAGGTTTCGTCCGGGCAGAGCTAATATGAGCCTTCTCTCGGTCCAGTTTAGTGTCAGGGGTTGATGAGAAATGGCCTTGCCAACTTCGCCTCTCATGATTCGAGTCGACGCTGGTGACCGCCGGTCCAAAAAATTGTTGGGACATGAGAAAATAGCAAACCAAGAAATGACAAAACGGAATACGGACACCAGGGAGCCTTACCATGGGCATTGTGGTAGCGGCGTCAGGATTATATCACCGCGATCTCCTTGGCGATATTGGAGACAAGCTTGCCAGACTATCTCAGCAGCTTCCTTCGCCTTTTACTAGTGTTCATCTCCAAGACAAGCGGAGGACTCGATGACATTTTTGCACCGCGATACCTATCCACTGGTCCTCGACCTCTGTGAAATGAATATTATGGTCAATCCCGAAGCAGGCGGTGATATTACAGGGATGCGGGAATAATCGACTGGCAGAAGCAAAAGTTCTACTGTTTGGAATGTCTCTCTGGGGATGGTTGAGCATGTTTGGTTTCATGAATGAAAACTCGTCTCGGCTCGAAAGTCTCTTCTAGGAAGTGTTCTACCGGAACGCGGAAGAAATGTCTAGTGACGACAAAAGGGCTGGGCTGGTTCCTTCGTTCAGGTACTTGGATGCATTCTTCTCCCTTTTGGCTGACCCTCGATAGTACGATTAACGCAATATTTGATACATATTGGTTGATTATGTTTGTAGTAGACCCGCAATGGGAAGACAACCCAGCTCTTTGGGTTACTCTTCTGCCAGTCAATAGACCTGACCGCCATATCAAGGCCACCGCCTTCCCCCTTTGATCAACACACAAATTGCAATTGCCAATAACTAAGTTATAAGTTATAACGCCGCTAGGCCACGTGATTTCTCTACCCAAAGCAGCAGTCCCCTGTCTTGGTTAGTCAGCAAAGTCCAGGCCGCCCATTGGCCGCCCTCCTGGCAAATCGCAGGCAGCCAATCAGCAACGGGCAAAAACAAGCGGTCAGCCCCGATTCGGACATGGCGCCGAAGCGCAAGGAAGTATGATTCGCCAGTATTTCCCTTTCCGGCAGGCAACCTGTTGGGATTGGCCTGTTTTGGCGGAGCCTCAATCGAGTCATCAACCATTTTATGCAGACCGAAATCCGATCAGACCGGGCCAGGATGATGGACCATGGAGAGGAAAGTGAGACAACAAGCAGGGGAATAACTAATACGTGTTACGGATTAATGGGTTGTGTTTGTTTCATTCACCCTCGCATGTCGAACTATCGTAGACCCAAGTCGGCGGACCTGGGGAATGCCCCGGGCGGCGGCACAAAAGTTGGGGAAAAGGCGGATCCGCAGATGATGACAGTGGGGCCATTTGCTGCCAACACGGACAGTTGGGTGAAGAATATTGTTGATTCATTGAACGACAATATCGCGATTGATGATTACTATTGATTATAGTACTCCGTGCTAATGAACAGCAAGGCGAAGCACCCTACTCCCTGTTTGGGCGCCGTTTGCCTGTCTCGTCGAGACCAGCCCAGGCAATAGTCCGCATGCATCCCTCTTTATTGTCGGTAGAAACCCACAGTAGTAATACTGCAAGGCGCGATCGTCTCAGGGCTGATGGCGTTGACATGTAATTAGACGAAGGGAAACCCCCCAGAATGTGCTCTGACCTCGATCCTCTCTCGTAAATGATAGCACACGCCCAGCCCAGCCAATTTCGTTTGTCCACATCATCACCGCCCCCTTGTAATACGTGATTCCCCCATCTGCCCACCGATTCCCGTCCAGCTCAATTAAATAGTACGCAGTCGATTAAATAAAGCGCGGTCCCGGCTGCCTGCTTCCTCCTCCACCGCTCCTGCCTGTTTGTCTGCCTCCCCACCCGCCTGCCTGCTTGTCTTCTCTCCCTTTATTCTTCCCTCCACCACCACTACATACCACCACCACCAACAACTACTACTACTACTACTTCTACTACTACAACATCTCCTAAAATCTACTATCGTGAGTCAACGTGCTTATTTGATCCCCTGTTATCACGCTGACCAGTCCTGCCGCTGTCCACAGTAATCGGGAAATATCGGGCCTCGCGTTTTGCCTTGTCGTCGCGCCAGAACTGTGAACGTGATTCTTACTTCATTCTAGCGCACAAGCGGCGATTCGATATTCCACTGTGACGCAGTGATCGACATTGCCTAGGAACTTTTTTCTTTTTGATCCCTCTCCGTGCTTCCTCGGTTCTTCGGCCAAGCCTAGCCAGTCTTTCACGAGCTGCTCAACTCTCATAAACTCACAAGCTTTACAAAACCATCGACTGTTCAGTAATTACTATTTATTTAATCTCTTCGCCATTGGTTACATTTTGGCAAGACCACAATCCTATTGCACAAAAGGATTTCTTGAAAAATCCAAACAAAAATGGCTTCCACAATGCCCTCCAACCGCTCGCAATCCAGCACCAACCTCATCGCACCATCTGCCCTTAGACACCAGGACATCTTCCGTGCTCTCGAAGCGTCTGCATCAATGCTTCCCAAATACTACACGAATGCTAAAAAGACCGCCTCGGCTTCAGAATCAAAGACACTATCCGGTGAAATGGATGGCTCTGCCTACTCGGATTACTACCATCTTCATCAGCCACCTCCTCCTCCGCCATCCCCAGTCGGTTTCCCGTCCAGTCCATCCTTCCGCGGCCGGTAGACGAGCGATAAACCGTGTCTTCTTTCTCCTTTGCTTTCTTCTTCTTCTCTTTGATCGTTGTGTTGATTTCCGATGGTTCTCTAGAAGCCTACAGCTCCTCTAGGTGAGACTGTATGCCTAATAATCAAAAGTCAATTCTCGTGGGGTTGGCTTGGTCATGGTTTGTTTGTTTGCACACGGTGATCACTCTTGCTTCCGTCTTGCTGTACATAATTATTGGCCTCGGACGGCGTTGCGAAACTGGGTGGGATGGGATTCGGCGTTGATCTTGCAGTGATTGCTCAATGCGATTAATTCGATTATATCTGGTTCATGGTAGAGAAAAAGCGCGGGCTCGAATAGATAGACTTGGTCTGATCGTAGTAGTGAGCTTGCGAATTATATCTCTTAATGAAAGATATCTTCGATTCACCCAGACGGCGCGTTTTCCACAGTACCCTGCGGAGCAAGACTCGCTGGAAGCGCAGGCGCCAGACTATCGACACCACGATCAATCATGTCATACAGCTCCTCCAATTTCTTGGTCGCATTCACGTCACCGGTGAGCGCGTCTCGGTTCAACTGATGGATCATATTTAAACGCTCTTCCGTCTGCGCCCATCGCGTGACTTTGTCGTCGAACCGTTGCCCGCGTTTCCTATTGAGTACCATGTCTTTTTCTCCCTTTGCGCGCTTGATATCCATGAGTTCCTGCAAGAAGCGCACCTGCGCTGTTTTCCCTGTCAGTCCTCCTGCTTCGGCCTGTTTTTGATCCTCCTGCTGCTGCTGCTGCTGCTGCTGGGTTTCTGTGTTGGCTGCTGCTGTTGACGATAACAGATTTCCGTGCTGTTCTGGATCCGCTGCGACGAGATTCACCTTGCGTCCAATGATTTTGATGCGGTTGGCCGCAATGAGAGAGTAATTCGTGCCGTGTTTGAGAAAACTCGGATCCGCATTATTATCGTCGTGAATGATGCCGTCATCATCAAGGCTCTGATCGGCCTCGCGCCGCGTAAAGTGCATGTCTGTGCCAATCATATCTGCCCACTCGCAGCTAAAGATTTGGTTTCCGTACGACACCAATGGGTTATCACCATGAAGGTCCAGGATCTGTACTCTGTTCTCGATATCATTGCCACTGCCGCCACCATTGCTGGGATCTTGCGTTTGCGAGGGGGGTTCTTGCTGTTGACGCTCGGAGATATCTGGCGACATGGCTCGCTGTGGCGGCGACGAAGCTGCTGTTTCTGTCGGGTCTGGTGCAGATTGTCTGCGACGAGTAGGGCGAATGGGACCATTGCAGGAGGTCAAGTCGATATTGACGTAGAACGTCTAAAGCTTTTCGTTAATAAAGGACTGAAGATCTTCTCGAAGTTGCGCGGGGAAGAGCGCACCTCTGTTTCGTTGTCGTCATATTCGTATTCGTATTCTGAATCAGACATTTTCGCGCAGGCAGTCTGCCTTTGCCTCTTTTTTACCCCTCTAAATGTTGCGGGTTAGTTCAATAGCTTTCAATCTTTCCGGAGTTGGAAGAATCTTTTCCCCGTTGGGTGACGCGACGGTAGACCCAATGCGCTAATCCGAATTTAGTCAGAGGATATCTCCCCTAGTTATCAGTTCTCAATGTCGATGGCTGGATTGGAATGCTGGAATATTGAAAGAAAAAAACATTGAATCTGACTATTGGTTCTATGTGTATTTGAATTTTCGAGTTTATTTATGTGATATGGAACTGAAGAAAAGGGTGTGTCCTGGCATGCACACACGCGCAGCGGTTTATATATATATATATATAGTCTCCTGTGACTATACACGTGTTATTCACAGACAATCCCGAACATCCAAAACTTTCCATATCTGAAATCACATAGAAATACCAACAGCAGGAACAAGTTTATTTTGGATACTATTCGAACACAACCTTTAAAATAACCACAGCTTATCGCATGGAGCCGCGAGCCTCAACCGTATCGCTATCGATAACCGGCAACTAAAGGGCCCCTTTCCCAATACGGACAAGCTGGGGCGGATGACAGGTAGAAAACTAGAAAGAATGCTATTACCAAGTCATCCAGCCGAGCCGTGAGACAGACCGTCTAACAGACGACAGACGAAAAACCAGGCCAGACAATACTATGCGGCCTTTATGCACAATACGGTACATCAATACGGTATTGTGACGGGCACAGGGCCGCAGGGCAGGCGCCCATTGGCCGCGGGGCTCCGGCAGCGATCCAGTGGGTCTGGCGGGCGATCATCAGTGGCCGAGATCGGGTTCGTCGGGTACTGCTGAGTGCCTGCATGACCTCCGCCCAGTCTCTTTCTTCCTCTCTCCTCTCGCTTTTTTCCTCGCGCGCTCTCTCTTTTTTCCCTTTCCCATCCCACCCAGCCTCCATCGAATCACAAGTCCTGTGCTTCCCACACCTCCGGGCTGCTCTGAGGACGCTTGCTCTCCTCCGGAATGTCCCTCATATAGTGGCCCTGCCGCTCGCTGGTGGTTTGGTTCATCCGATTCATCCGGATTTATCGTTACCTCTTATCACTGTCTGTATATATACTCTACATCATCTGCGCTCTCCTCTGGCACTATATTCTCTCGTACCCCTCCCCCTCGCACTAGGAACGCCCGGCCGTGTCCATCCTACCGTGGGTCCGGTAGACCGTCATCCATCTCCGAATCAATCGTTGTGTTCATCACTCGGAAGCCGCGGAAATCGCCGTATAAGCCGAACAAGTCTGGGGCCCTGGCTTGGGGCTCTATAAAATTCCAGCCAAATGCCGCGCCGATTCGCAAAGACCGTTATCATTGTCCTGTCGGCTCTGATTGCTTATATATCCATCGTCAGTCTCCTGCGCGCCGTCAAGCCGTCTCTGTTTGTCTGGTCGGAAGAGGACCGAGAAGACCGTGAGTGGGTGGCTACTTCAACATCGTGGTTGGATCGCAAGATATGCCACTTCTTCGGCTTGTGCGGAATTGCCCATGTCCGTTTCAGCTTTCCATCGGGCGGTCATGGTAAAGCGCTAAATCAACAGCCTATCGACTCTGGCGACGACCAGAGCTGGCGGCTGGATTGGACTGTCGCTGATGGGAACTTGACTGATGATGCTAAATTCTTGGGAGAGATACCAGAGTATGTGCTGGAATATGCGCCGCTGGTCCACCTCTTCTCCGGCGAAGAATTCTGGCCCGGCGACATTGCCGAGCATTTAGTATATACAACCCCGCAACTGAACTATACCCCTGTTCAGGCTACATGGAAGCACCCCTCATTGCATGACTTGAATGAATTGAATCGATGGGAAATGGGCCGCAATGTGTTCCTTACTAGCAATGACAATGTCGAAGACCGGCCAACCTGGCTAGGAGGGGAAGTCAACATTCCCAGACCCGTACCGGACCAGCCAGAACCCGAGGAACCAGTTGACGGTCCTGTACATGACACAGACGACGATAGAGGAAAATGGTATGACGCTGGTGACTGGGCCGAAAAGACCGGAGCTCGCATAGACCTAGAAACCTCGGAACATTCGTTCCACGGGGATGTCACGGGTGAGCTTCGCAAGAGATATGTCGGCAAGCCCGTTCAGGGAGGACGTAGTGAAGCGCCTGCTGTCTTGGTGCTTATAGACAAGGGCAACGACATTGTGGACGCATTTTGGTTCTACTTTTACAGCTATAACCTGGGCAACACCGTTCTGAACGTCCGCTTTGGTAACCATGTCGGCGACTGGGAGCACTGCATGGTGCGCTTCTACAAGGGCCGTCCCAAGGCTCTTTTCCTCAGTGCCCATACGGCGGGCGAGGCCTTTAGCTACGAGGCGATCGAGAAGCAAGGCAAAAGGGTAGGTTCGCTTCCAAGATTTTATTAGGTTGTGGGGCGGCTCGGCCTAACTAACGGGATGTCTCTATAGCCTATTATTTACTCGGCAACGGGCACGCACGCTATGTACGCCACGCCAGGGATCCATGAGTACGTTCTCCCTTGGGGTCTGCTGCATGACCAGACCGACCGCGGCCCGCTTTGGGACCCTCTGTTCAACTCACACTTTTACACCTACAACTACCTGACCGATACGTTACGACCATCGAACCTCTCTCCGCTCGCGCCCACCGAATGGTTCTACTTCAATGGCCACTGGGGCGACAAGTTCTACCCGCTCGGAGATCAGCGCCAGTACCGGTTCGCCGGACAATATCACTACGTCAACGGTCCACTGGGGCCGCGCTTCAAGCACCTCGGCCGGCGCAAGGTCTGCCAGGGCAGCTACCGCAAGCCATGCGTGATCCGCAACTTCATCGACGAGGAGAAACGAGCCAAGCGGTGGTCAGGTGTCGGTGCGGGAGAGGAGCCAGAGGACGAGGAACTCGAGGCGATCATGGGTCGTCGTGTTAGTGCGCTTATGAGCGACGACTCACGGCGGCGCGCAGGCCTCCTAGACCACACCAACTTTTAGACACTATGGTATTACTACTAATACTATTTTAGCTTTTGGATTGTCGTAGATCGGAGTGTCTGTTTTCTTTCTTTTTTGCTTGCTTGATACCGAGACTTGCTCTTTTTACTGTCCTTATTATACCCCCCACCCGGTTATGCGTGAGATGTCGTCACGATGCGTTTTTTTTCATTACCAGTTTTTTTGTTTTCCGCGTTTGAGGTTTATGAAACAAGAGGCTATAGAACTAGATAAAGTTATATATATATATATATATATATGACATGACACTGAAGTTTTCTCGCCGTATTAAAAGGATAGGGTGATCGATAAAAGCGTGACTTACGAGACCCAAAAAAAACGTGGATGTATACATGGACAAGATTTGCCAGCTTCCTGATGAAAAATTTACAACACGAAAGACTAAAAAAATCAGTGATCAGCGAGCGGGTCTGTGCCCGGGCCATTTACTTTAAAAAATATATATATATGCGTATATATATTTTTTCAAATAAGAAAAAAAGAGGGGAAGATCTTCAAGATAATAGTAAATGTATACCGCCGAATCAGAGGAGAGTGTATAAGCACGATGGATGGGTTTTGCCTAGTGCGGTAGGTGATTCTGCACATGACATGGGTACTACCATATATTTACAGCTCCTTCAGATCAAGGGCCATGAAGGTCATGATGGTCCCATGATGGTCTGTTCTGTCTGGATTAATTGGTTGTCGGGGAATAATAATGATAATAATATCCCGAGCAAGCTTGTCTATTCTAATCCTGTTTCATACAGGGCCCCAGACCTACTAATGGGCTCAAAGCTGAATAAGAAGCATTGTTTAACATTTGAACTAGGCGTGTAAAGCACTCGAGGAAAAAAAATAAAATAAAACAAGTCACGCTGCAATTAATATAAATTGAAAAAACAAAAGGAAAAAGAAAAAGACAAGCCGAGATGGATTCGCTTCAACGAGCGGTGGCTAATTCAGCTAAACACAGGAAAAATATAAACACTAGCACTGTCTGTCGCACATAAGAGAGTAAAAAAAACACCCATAAATCAAGCAGTCAAGAGCGGTTGGGGATATATTAGAGCACCATAAATGATAACTGTCACAGACAACATAAGAAAATAACAAAGCCTGAAAATGCGGTAAGGACGGAAATGAAGCAATTGTAAAGAAAAAGAACCATGAAAACAAACGAGTGTCCCATAACCAGACGCCTCCATATCATAGACGCAAACCGAATACCACACAAACTCAGAAAGTAATACCGTGAAACGAATCGTAACCTTCTCTTATCCATAAAAAAAAGCCACACCGATCCAAACCTTGACAGAGACGGGCTCGTTTAAAAGGCTAACCGACTCTGCCCGGCCGGCGTCGAAGACCAAATTCTTGCTCTTGCAGCTCCCTAATCAATCGTAGACTTTCGGGATCGGCATCCTCGTTGCTAAAAGTGCGTTCCCGTTTCACATGAGATGGAGAAACCGGTTTCCTCTCCACCGCGGGCGAGGTGCTCTTCTTGTGAGACGAAGTCGGTCGAGATAATGTCTTTCTTGCAACCGATGACGGCGCACTAGTTGCCTTGGTCGTCGTCTTGAGAGGCCCACTTGACGTTCGCCGAGGCCCCGGCCGTGGCGTCTTAGGACGTTGCTCCGGCATATATCTTTCGACTTGGCGCGGTTGACGAGAAGAGTGACGCGAACTCGACGTTGGCGTGTGCAGCACTTCATTGTCACCCTCAAGAGAACCACGATGCTCTTCATTGACATGCCCCATTGAGATTTCTGCTTCTCCGACAAGTGAAGTCGGCGGTGACACCAGCAGATTTGTTGGTTGGCCAGACTGTGTCTGTGCCTGTACAGAAACAACTGCCTCTGCATCTCCATCAATTTTCACTGTTGGGGGAGATGCGTAAGAAGCTGGCTCCAGTAGAAAGTCCTTTTGTTGTTGGTGCTGTCTGAGGCTTTCTTCAGGAGGGGAATGGACCGTAGACAAACCCTCTTGGTCATGCTGGTAATACTCATGGCCATTCGGAAGTGCATACGCGGCTTGCAGGGGATGAATCTCCTCGGGAGCGGCATAAATGTCAGATTGCACAAATCCAGCTTCTGGCTTTGATCTTTTGCTGTTAACCGGTGTCAAGCCATCATCATTCGGTCTCGGCCGTTTGTTCGAAGGTGCCGCACGCGGTTTTGCCCGTTCTTGGGCTTTTACTGGGTCAATCCTTCCGTACTCATCATGAATACATCGACGCTAAGAAATGTCAGTGGAAAAAACAAGACTCGAGCCCGTGTTGATAGAATCTCACCTTACTCTTACGACACTCATCGCAAGCTTTACTTCTTCCCTTCTTTGCACTACCCATACCGTTCGGACTGGTATCCAGAGGCCGCGAATAAGCAACAGGTGGCATCCTCAACATACCCGCGTGAATGTTATCTCGGGAATATGCGTCAAGCTGGTCGAATGCAATCCCGTTCCCACCTTCGTGATGGCTCGAATTCGACGTCCCAGAAGCCAGTGCATTCAATACAGATGCCGCATCATGGGCTAGAATTGACTGTCTTTGCGGGTCGACACCATCATACATGGTGCTAGGCAGGGCCTTTTCGGGTGAAGGAACAAGCATGCTGTCACTTTGTTCGTCCTTGTGACGGCATCGTATACGTCTCTTGCGGCACGCATCACAAGCCACCCTTTTTGGGCCCAATCCGGAGCTTTTGTTTGTGTTCCGTGGCTTGAGTGCTTCCTCTTTCAGAACAGGTGTAGGGACCTGTGCCTGCTGCGGAACGGGTATACTGTTTTCAGGGAGCTGCGGCATGGGCTCGACAACACCGTTCTGCACCCCTAAAGGTTCATCGGCAGCAGGTCGGAGACTCTGTCTTTCAGCATACATTTTCTGGGCGTCTGCATGTCGCTCGGACCGACGGCTGGGCCGCCCAGCAGGTCGTTTCTCGGTTTGCTCAATCTTGAAATTGGCCGATATGGCGCCAGGGCGTGTCCATGTGGGTGCACATTCGTTTCCTCGTTTCCAGGCTATCCAAATAGCAAACTTCCTGACAACGTCCAATGGGTCGCCCTGTATCTTAGGGATAGAACGTTTCACTGCGTTTCTGGCTTCTGCCGTAACACCATCCACGGAGTAGCCGCCCGCAATGAGAGCCGTGCGCAAGAGATACTTTAATAATTCAGGCAGTCCTTCCAGCTCCGCCTGAGAGTAGAAGCGTGCATTGTAATACGGAGTTCCTGGCGCAGCACCGTTTTCCCGTTCTCCAAATTCGTAATAAATTGGGAATTGTCGGTAAAAACAGTAGAACTCGTTGCTAGCAAACGCGTCGAGTATCACGTCTGAAACAGGATCGTCCTCTAGATATTTCAGAGCTGTATACCACTGGATCTTCTGGAAGAAAGGGTATCTAAATTTGCGCGGAACTTTGGTGTCCTTTTCAATCTTGGCAACTTTGATCTGCATTCCGTAGTTCATGCGTGTGAGGAAATTACCGCCGATAACTAGACTGTTTTCCGGTGTCCATACAGCGTGGATCCAGCCAGCTGGTATGAGCATCGTGTCGCCTTCTTCCAAATCAACCCGATAACATTCCTTGGTCTGATCTCCTAGAAAAGTCGAATCCTGCGCTGGTGAATTGCACCATTCTTCGTACTTTTTCAAGTTTTTCTCCTTTGGAGGGATAAAGAAGAATGTCTTCTTTCCCTTGAGAATTGTGTAGTAGACCGAGGATCCTCCAAAGTCAATGTGGAAGTCTGTGTAACAGTCTGCCACTGACATTAGGCAGTAGAACTGGACCTTGGGGAAGTCCCCAATAGCTTTCAGCTCCTCAGGCCAGACGGCATCTTGCAAGTCGAGGTCTCGTACAATCTTAGGCCGACGTATCAGTTTTCCCAATGGGCTCTGTGATACCTCCAGACTGATCACATTCCGCACGACTTTCGAGCCCGTGCTTTCATAGTAATCTGCCCATTTTTGCATGTTCCATCTCTTGTCTTCGCCTTGTTGGGATTTGACATCGATAACCTCCACTCTTTCTTCCGGGCCGTAAAGTTGAGCAACAGTCGGGACTGTGAGGCCTTGGGGGATAACCATGTCTAACAGATCCTGACCACAGTCGATGACTACTTCAGGCTCACCAGGAAGATGATCGAGAAGCTCATCAAACATCTCCTGCGACTGCGCTTCGCTGACCAATGCATTGTAATCAATGTCCTGACCTGTGGTGTCGACCGAAGTGCGTGGGTTGAACGCAGCTGGAATGACTATAGGCTCTGTCATGCCCACGCCTCTTTCGAAGAATTCGGCAGTCACCAATTCGGCTCGCATGCGTGGAAAATTTTCAGGCAGAAAGTGGATCTTGCCATCTTTGATAGGCTGAATGTAGTGATGCTCATGGGAATCGGTGGACGTTTTGACAAGACCTTGGTTCAGACCTGCGTAGTCGATAGCCGTCCTGGCACGAGATGATTTTCGGACGAATGTCGTCTGACCATGTATGGGCCGGCAGTTTCGGCATATGAATTTATCCACTGTGCGCACCTCACGGTCGTTCTTGAAGCCGGCACAAACAATGTGGAACCAGCGTTCGCAGCCGTCACAGTTGATCCAGGTATCTTCGCCTTGATCTTCGCCATGGACATTCATGCGCACTAGGTGACATGCTGCACAGCTTGCCGGGGCAGGCTCGTCTGGTTGTGCGTCTTCTTCTTTTGTTTCCATAACAGTGTCCATGGCATTTCCGCTGACGGAGGGCTGGCGTGCTTGAGGCCTAGGGTGCTGCTCAGACATTGCGCGCGGATGAACCACATTGGTGTTTTTGGGCTGATCAATATTCCATGTGACGGAAGGGAGTGTCGAAGAGCTAGTGTTGGGGCGCATTCCAGGGATGACGGGTCGCGCAATGGCAGCGGCTCCATCCGAGTGAGACCGCAGGCGCGACGGTGAAGGCCCAGCTCCAGAATACAAGGGAATAGAAGAAATTTGAAAATTCGTATTAGTCTCGTCACCCATAGACCATTTATGATCGGTTGAAAAGCGATGGTATTGTTGATCGAAGGCGGGTGTGGGTTGTTGGGAAAAGTGGTGGGCGGGAGAAGAAAAGTTGCTCGGCCGAGCAAAGTTGAGGAGAAGCTCGGCATCAGTTTTCATGCTCTCCGGAACAGCAACATGGCTGGTTACCGGGCGAGGTTCAGTGCGATAGGAAGATGCAGGTGACATTGCTTTCTCAGAACGTGCGCGTTTTACCGGGCGTTCTGAGTCTGCGTCGGCGGCGGAAGGGAAAAGAGGCGGCGAACCTGCGCCGGCTGCTGGTTGAGAATGTTCATATGGAAGAGAATTAAATGTTGGACTTGTTGCTAGTGCAATGTTGGCAAGGGTTTCGATGCTTGAGCTTGCGCGATGGTGACCGTGACCGGGTTTGGGTTGGCTCGCCCGGTTGTTCCCAAGAGAAGCATGACGCGGGGTCATGCCCATTGACCCTCGAGGGCCATCATTTCCGTAATTGTAAGATAGACGATCAAAATGTGACGGTCGAAAGGCACTGCGCTCGTTCCATGAAAATTGACGGCCGTGATTCAACGATGGGGAGATGGGTTCGATGGCGCGTCGCGGGGGCGAAGGAGTGCGATATTCGCCGGGACGACCGCCCGGATGGCCCAGGAACGACGAGGCAGTAGCCATTGATGCCGAAGAGACAGATCCAACGTCGGTGCGCTGCGTTTGGGGACGATCGGAAGGAAGAGGGTGATGCGGCGAGTCTTTGCAGTTGGCGGGAGCGAACGAAGCGGGGGTGTAGACACCTCGCGGGCTAGAGAGTGGCCACCGGCGATGGCAACCCAGTCATAACCGGTCACCAGGAGCAGAGAGCTTCGAACGAAGAAAAGACGCAGATTGAGGAGGCGATGGGTGAGAGGCAGCGCGATGTCCGGACGTCGATGACAGCAGCAGAGCGAGGTGAAGTCGCAACGGGAACGAGACGGCGGGAAGCGAGAGCGAGCGAGCGGCAAGCACGGCGTCAGGAACGGACGCGGAGCAGGCGCAGCAGGCGCCCGGGACGATCGCGAAGCACGTATGCGAGGGAAGATCTGCGGAACAGTGACAGGCTGGGAGGGAGGTGAAGCAGTGTCGCGGCGAAGGAATGGAAGACGGAGTGCTGAGGGGAGAGAGGGCGAGGTTGAGGCGCGGTAGAGAGGTGGGCGGCGGCCGTTTTGTCTTGGCTCTGCCGGCCGCTCGTGGCCGTGCTGGTTAGTCGGGGAGGTAGCTGTGAGCTTGTGCAATCCGCCGCAATGGCTCTCTCCCAAGCCAGAAATGGGGCGTCGCGAGACTCCTATTGTCTGCACACAGCGACAATAACGCAGGACAAACACACACACAGAGAGAGAGAGAGCCTCCGCGCTGCTGCTGGCGACAGACGCCGTGTCGTTGTGCGCTAAGCCGTATCGGGCAAGCGCGCAAGGCTTGGCGGAACCTTCCCATCGCCGGCAGTCGCAGTCTCGTGCGCTCTTCTGCCTGCTCTGCTCGTCGTCCTCACAGCACGTCTGCCTGTGATCCTCTCGTCTTCCTGCGCAATCAATCCTCACCGGCCGTTGTCCGCACAAGAATGAGCCGCAAGCTCGCCCCAGAAGCCAACCGGTTGGTCCTCCAGTTCTGCCCGTTTCCATTCTTCTCCGAGCCCCTCCTGCTGCCATCCCAGCCGGCCTTTTGCGTGGAAACTGATAAGACTGACCGTTGTTTTATTTGATTTAGTATCCTCTTCGTGAAGAACCTCAGGTAAGCCTTTGTCGAGATAACTGGCTGCGCCGATTTCGGATCGTTCCTTCCAGACCGTTCAAGATGGCAACAATCGGAGATGGGCGTACAAGATGGAGACAGAAGCTTACTTGTTATCTGAAATACACAGCTACAACGTCACTGCAGAAGAGCTCTTCGATTTGTTTGGCAAATTCGGCCCGATTAGGTGAGTGCGCCGGTTGAGCCGGTGGTTGCTGCATAGATTCTCATGCTGACACTCAAAATTACAGGCAAATCCGCCAGGGCATCGCAAACAACACCAAGGGTACTGCCTTTGTCGTCTACGAGGAAGTGATGGATGCCAAGCAAGCCTGCGACAAACTGAACGGTTTCAACTTCCAGAATCGGTACCTCGTTGGTATGTTGGCACACACACATTTTTTTCTGCCGCAAACAAAATGGCCAAAAGGATTTCTTTCTGACCTCAATTCCCCTTCAGTGCTATACCACCAGCCAGAGAAGATGGCTCGATCAAGAGAAGACCTCGCCGAGCGCCAAGAGAATTTAGAACGCCTCAAACAACAGCATGGGATAGAATAACTACGGCAGATACGATACTCGTTTTTCGCGTTCCATCAACTTTGGGCAACAGATGACGCCCGGTGTGCTAGGGCCACCTCGTCTTCTGGAGTCCATCTCTCTCTTGGTTTCCTGGGTCCTTGGCGTTTTAGTTTACCCATTTGTTTCCCTCCCACATGACAACATTTAGTTATTCGACATGGATTATTATGATAGGGGTTGTCGATTCTTTGTCCTCCCCTGAACCAGACTTCCTATTTCCCAAAAAGACCAGTAGTCAGTATTCTCCTATGTATTGCCTGCGTCTGAGGATGGTAGAGACGCTTGAGCTTGTACGCTATTGTTTGCTTCTATTTGGCAATGCCATTGATAATGAGACATGTCGTAACCGTCCCTGCATGCTGGCCGACGATTAACCAACCCATTTAAAGTCAATAGGTAATCGCTTTGCATCTCACAAAATTGCAGCTGCGGGCCAAATAAAGCCGTAATTAATGGTGATATCATATTATTATCGGCACGTATTATTATTCTTTAGTTGCTCGCCCAAGTAAGGTGGGGAGGGGTGGCGATCGCTGACCAACGGCCGGTCCATGCGCCGCAGCCACGCAGTTTCAAGTGAACCCGAAGCGCTTCTCCGCACGAAGACACACCACTCTGTTCCCACGTACGAAACCGCGCTTGTCTTGCCTTCACCTTCAACACACGTCCGACCCTTCTATACTTACGACTACTCTCGCGCATGCCTCTGATCCCCGCCAGTTCATATCTCGTGTCTCGTGGCGCTTCGTCTCTGAGGCAGCATTGCCCGCCATGGCAGCGCCAGTCTGGTCCAGTATCGCCGCCTCGGCCACGGTAATCAGAACAAACCTGGCGTCAGCCACCTTGGCCACCTCTACCGCCGTTGCAACGCTCGGTGCGACGGAGCAGGCTTCTAATTCTCCAGAGAATAACGGCGAGTGTCAACTTTTGGGTCCCTTCTCTCTCCTGATTCAGGGCGCTCTGGGAGGCTTGGCGCTTTTGTCTCTCGTCTACAAACGGTGGAAGGAGAGGCCGCAGCGGCCATTGAAGATCTGGGCATTCGATGTGTCTAAGCAAGTGTTTGGCTCGGTGATGCTTCATTTGGCCAATCTGCTCTTGTCCCTGTTCTCTGCCGGGCATTTCGAAATCAGCCAGCAATACCAGCCTAATCCGTGTTCGTTTTACCTACTTAACCTTGGAATCGACGTGAGTTCCCCCCCCTTTTTTTTTCACTGCAACATGAGTCCTAATGTGTAAATATGTATTAGACGACACTAGGCATTCCGATTCTCTACCTGGTTCTCCTCATTATCAACCAACTTGCGCTGTACACTCCCCTCGCACGACCTCCCGAGTCTATCGAGTCCGGCAACTATGGACAGCCTCCAAACGTGATGTGGTGGTTCAAACAAGCAATCTTGTATTTTCTGGGTCTCCTGTGGATGAAGTTCTCCGTCTTTATTCTCATTCAAGTGTTCCCCGTGATTGTCAAGGTCGGCGACTGGGCCCTTCGATGGACAGAGGGAAATGCGGCACTGCAAATCATATTCGTGATGCTGCTGTTTCCTCTGATCATGAATGCGATTCAGTATTACATCGTTGACACTTTTATCAAGCGCAAGCTCACTTTGGACGACGAAGGCGATCGATTCGGTACGGAGGGCTCAAGAAACGCTATCATTGACGACGAGCGGCACCGGCGTGCTTTGCTCGGGGATGACGACAGCTCTATCGACGAAGATTCAGAGACAGAGGACGTGGAGGTTGGGAAACCCCGGGACCTCCCCACAAACATGCACGGTCCTGAAGCCGACGATTACGGTCCCATAGTAGACGGCGGCGATTCGTTTCCCGAGTCGTCGACGAGCAATCATCGGTTGAGTCAGGTGAAGCCTTGACAGTCGCTTATCTTTAGGGATGCTGTATAAATTTCGTAGGAGTTGTGTGGCGTTGGATGCTTTGCTTTGATTATGATGAATGACGTGTACATGCCTATCATTTATATATATCCAAATCAGACTAAGATTACTTATACATGCATTATTAATCGATACTTTACATTACTTATGCGTGTGTCGCTAACTACGCATGTATATGTAAGGAGTGTAGACATTGGTGCCAACTGGTGAATACCAGGATCAAGTCTGATGGAATCTAGACTCCGGAACTAAATATATTGAAAATATCTAACCATACATTTAACTAGAATAATTGTCAAATAAAATCTTAGTTGCCGACTTATATACGGTATCTATCTTATCGGCCAATCCCCACCTGCACCACCCGCGCTAACGCAATTCTTTCCGCAGAGCCGCAAGGGCAAAAAAAAAAAAAAGAATCATTTTTTCAATTGAAGTAACATCCCCGGGTTGCGTGCTCACACCAATTGTCATTCGAATCAATAATTATTGTTTTTTTATTTCTATTATATACGAGAAGTCGAAAACAACACCTATTCCAGAACTGCGACAGTGCCACACAAGATGGGCAGCAAGACGAAAAACAAGTCCGTGGTCCAGGACCCTCCGCGCTTCTTCGAGTTCGACACCATCGGCAACGTCGACGTCTCTAGCGACGACGAAATCCCCGAAAAGGACGAGGCCGAGGAAAAACTCGAGAAACTGCTGTTTGGAGACGACAATGGGTTCCAGGATGCGCTGAAGAGCCACCAGCACTACGGCGAGCAGCAAACGACGGACCTCGTGCGGAAGGGTGGCCAGGATGGGACGGATGGAGAGGGTGCTGAGGATGAGGAAGATATGGCGAATATGGATGATGCTGATGTAAACTTTTCTTGTTTCCCTTTATTTCCGCCTTGTTCAACCACTGATTGTGTACAGCTCTTCTTCCTCGACGCCGGCGCTGCAGAGACTTCGGGGCCTCTCGTGCTACAGCCAGGCACACCCCAGTCTGACCAGGAACAAAACGAACCAGCAGTATGGGCCGACAGCGATGACGATCGCATGGCGATCTCGCTTGCCGGGCATCAACGCCTTCGAAAGCTACGCGACACCGAGGCCGAAGACGTTGTAAGTGGAAAGGAATACATCAAAAGACTGCGCAGACAATACTTGCGGCTTCATCCTACGCCGGGATGGGCAAACCCTGCAGTTAGCAGTAAACGAAGGAAGCACGCCAACAGCAGTGACGATGATTCGGGCGAGAACGCGTCTAGTGAAGAGGATGACATGGACACCGACGATGAAATCGACCTGTCAACGCAGCCGCTGGCCAGGCTGCTCCAGGGCGCTGGCGATTTGATCCGAGGAAGCGAAGAACTCAAGAACGGTGGACGGAGAAAACTGCGCCAGGAAGTTATTGACATTCAGCGATTGAAAGACGTCGGCGGTGTCCAGCCAGTGAGTTTTCGTCTTTTTTTTCTTTTCTCTTTTTCCCCCGGCTTTGGAATAAGCTAACAGAACAGTCTTCCATTGACTCCCTGACTTTCCACCCTCAACATCCGCTGCTCCTCTCTTCAGGCGCTGCGTCGACGCTGTGGCTGCACCATATTTCCCCCCATGCGCCAACGCCAAACAACCTCCTGACCTCGCTCCAAATCCGACGAACTCCTATTCACACATCCGCATTTGCGCCACCCACGGGAAACCGGATCTTCGCCTCTGGCCGCCGCCGCTACTTCCACGTCTGGGACCTTGACACGGGCAAAATCGAGAAGATCAACGCGACAGCCGACCGCAAAGAGGAGCAGAAAGTCATGGAGCGCTTCAAACTGTCTCCCTGCGGGCGATATGTCGGGTTCGTAGGCACAGGCCGCAAAGGCGGCGGCGTGATCAACGTGTACGACGCAACAACGGCGCAATGGATCTCGCAAGTGCGCGTCGACGGGCGCGGCGGCGTGGCTGATTTCGCCTGGTGGAGCGATGGCAATGGTATGGTCGTGGCCAGCAAGAACGGCGAGGTGTCTGAATGGGACGCGCAGCAGCGTCGTGTTGTTGCGCGCTGGACGGACGCTGGTGCCGTGGGCACGACTGTCATCGCCCTCGGTGGGCTCTCTGGACGGCCTTATCTGGGCGGCGATCGCTGGGTCGCCATCGGCAGCTCGAGCGGTATTGTCAATGTCTATGACCGGAGGCCCTGGCAGGGCGCCGTGGGCCATCAGGTCGAGCAGTCCAAGAAGAAGAACCACGATATCCAAGACGCTATCCCCAGCAATCCCACCCCCGTGCGTGCTCTCGACCAGCTCGTGACGTCCATTTCGACGATTGTGTTTGCGCCGGACGGGCAATTTATGGTCATGGCCAGTCGGCTGAAGCGAGATGCGTTGCGGCTTGGTAAGTTAATTCTTTTGTTCCCTATATAACATGTGTATAATCTAACGAATATAGTCCACTTGCCGTCGTGCACTGTCTACCGAAACTGGCCCACGTCCAACACGCCCTTTGGCCGCGTCTCATCGGTGGCTATCTCACCTCAGTCTAATTACTTGGCCGTTGCGAATGAGCAGGGCAAGATTCGCTTGTGGGAGATTAATGGCTAGAACAGACTGCTTTGTATGTTTGTGTATATATGCTCGACTATATAGTACATGTGTACCACAGTGCCTCCCACAAAGCACCCCCCAGAAAAGTGCCTCTTCAAAGTACCTCCCAAACAAAAAGAAAAAGTTGTATATAAAGTACGAAATAATCACAATTTCGTACTTCTCATTCCAAAAATGAATAGATTTTTCCTGTCCTTCAGATCAATCCCTGGTCCATCTTCCACATATACAAACCCGGTCTTGCCAATGGGCTCATCTGAAGACGCCAACACGGCGAGTTGCTGGAGGCTGTCTTGGTCTGCTGTAACAGAGAGGAAACGAGAGTTACTGTCCTTCAAACGGCCAATGATGTATCCTTCGGCGGGAGATCCGTCCCGGTTGTACTCAATAGTGTATGTCTAGTCATGGTTGTTAGATTTCTAAAAGAGAGAAAAAAAGGTAATTTAATCAGTCAGTTACCTCGATGATGGCTTCTCCTTCGGCATGCTCTGTAAGCGCCGGAATTGGTACATCGGTGATCTTCTCTGGAAGGGGGTTCTTATCCGGATAAGATCGCCCATCATTGCGAGGATTCCTCGACAGGCAAATGACATGTTGATACGACAAAACACCGCCATTAGCGAGCACTAGAGCTATCTTGTCTTGACGTGACGGGTCTCGAAGTCGTCGGACTAGCTCTGTGACTGCCTGCTAGACTTTTAGCAAACTAATTTCCCAAAAGAATAGTTGGACTGCCGTACATGCATGGAATAGTTGTTTCCAGCCCCTCCAAAAGATGTCAAGCCTCCAAGAACGGTTATCGGTTTTGAAGGATTGCGTGGATCGAGCTTCAAATGTTGGCAGGCCAGCTTGGGAACAATGGGAAAGCATCTATTCGCTGTTCAGTGATTCCACCCCAACGAAAAGAAGAATGGATGGTACTTACGAATAAAAGTCAAAGACATCAACATCTTCTGCCTTAATACCAGACACGTTCAAACCTTCATCTATAGAGCGAGAAATCGCGGGACTGGAATAGTAGTTGGGACGTTCCCAGACTAGAAAAGACCTCATCAGTAAGAAAACAAAACACAAATGGAGTAGTCATACAAATGTCACTTTCTTTGGTGCCGGCACCACCCAAAGCATAGATCCATTTGCTCTCAGGGACACCGAGTTTGCGAGCAAAATCTGTGGAGGTTAACACGCATGCAGCTGCCATGTTGACCATGTTGAATGCGTTCATAAGCAAAGGGTCTACCCCGGTCAGCTAGTGTCAAGTTTTTTTTTTTTTTTTAAAAAAAAGAACAGCATACAAGGATAGCATATCATTCGATTTGCCTTTGATACGTTGCCAATCGCATCAATACCCAGAGGAGGCTTCCCATAACTCCATGCAAAAGGGTGCTTCGCTGCAACTTGACTGAAACCGGCATACAACTGAGCTGATTCGCTATTATTGTCAGAAGATGATTGTCTACGATGAGCCCGGAAACCGTTTTCGTATAGAGGGTACACTTGAATTGGTGCGCCCATTGAATATGGATTCCCTTAATGCATGTTAGCCATTCTCATTCTTTTCTCGACCTTTAAGGCTTCGGTCTTACTATTACGCCTCTCCGAAGGAGAAAAAATTTCAAAATTCTCGTCAGGCGCTGTCCAACCGGGCGGTGGGTATACACCCTCCTTTGAGCATGCAGTCACTGAGTATCAGTCAGTACGGTTTCAAAAGTTTTGTTCGGTATGAATGAATACATGAAGCCAAAGCCTCTCCGCCAGTGACCAATGTAACTTTGGTTTCTCCTCGAGAGATCCGACGTGCAGCTTCATCCAAAATCTTGGCTGGTTGGTTTCCGCCGTTCTCCGTGTAGGTTTGGTGTTTCAACGGACGTTGGGTGCTTAGTCTCGCGGCCAACAAGCCGGGAAGATCTCCGTATGGCCAGGTCCAAGTTCTGACCACGTCGATGCTGTCAATGTGCAGACGCAGCTCCTCAATGGAGGTCAATCCAGTGTCTTGCAATGCTTGGTGGATAGCATCCAGCATAAGCTCGGCGGGCTCGCGGGCATGTTCAACCTTTGTGGAGCCATTTCTAATGTCACCTACTCCGATGATGACCGGAGTCTGCTTTCCTGCTAAAGACATGGTTGGTATTTAGCGCATACAAACTCCCTTTGTGCATCAAGTTCAATTGCTAACCCTGGTTTTTATGTTTCCGGGGCCATGGTAAGCAAGATCGCCCCCAGACCTCGGTACACTCGAAATGTGGGGATTGCGCCCGGTTCTGCCGAGACGAGGTAGTTATTGTTGGGACATATTATTGGTATGGTCATACTCGATAAGAGGACTCTTAAGGGGGCCTAATTCAACATTTTCCCATGTCAGCCGGTATAGCCGATGTAAATCGAACGTCTCAATTGCGTGCTTATGCGAAGCATTATTGGCGCCCGCAGGCCGATATCATTGCCCATATAGGTACAGTATGCGATGCAGAGGACCCTGTGTATCCTATATAGCAGAGCTGTCACTCAAATAAGTCATTGGTATCAACGTGGTCACTCAAGCTCTCTGTCTTCCAGAGACAATCGACGCTTTTGGGCATTTTCGTGACGCTGCATTTGTCGACGCCAGCGTTCGGCGTGCCGTGTTTTCAATGATGGGAATATCGGAGAATCTGGGACTGAACCAACACGAGAACAAGGTCAAATTGACCGAACCAGCATTGTTCATTGCTTAGATTAATGGCTGGTAGACTCATAGTTAGTCATTGTATTAGTGAAGACGAAATAAAAGAGGAGTTGTACCACCTTCCCGATCCAGGCGGGCAGGTGGGCCCCGGCGCGATAGCACGCGACTGCCTCCAGACTCACGGTTGACTGAGTCCCTGACGGAGGTCTCACTGTTGATTCCCTCTTCCTGTCATCATCATGCAAAGGCATCAATTCCTGTGGTTTCCCTTCCTTGCGGTGTCGCTTTCCTGCAGAGGAGCAAAGAAAGCGAACGGCGATCGGCATTCCTTGTCCCTCTGGATCCCGCAGGAACCGGCTTATCAGCGTGTGGGATCAGGAACCAATATGCAATCAACATGCACG
Source organism: Talaromyces islandicus (assembly GCA_000985935.1). Taxonomy (NCBI): domain Eukaryota; kingdom Fungi; phylum Ascomycota; class Eurotiomycetes; order Eurotiales; family Trichocomaceae; genus Talaromyces; species Talaromyces islandicus. The sequence continues at coordinate 5,886,693 of CVMT01000001.1, read as the reverse complement.
ACCTAAACAAAACAAGCCTCAGCCCGGCCCTGCGCTAATTGACAGCATTTGTGCCACGGTCGTGCGCTGGTGCAGGCTGCAGGCTGCCATTCGGCCCACTCCGTGCCTCATAAAACCCTCCACGATCCCCTCTCGGTCATTGCATTCAGAATAACAATAACAATGGCAGCTATGCGGTCCTTGCTGTTCGCGCTCTCGCTGAGCGTTGCCGTTCCGGCAACATCGGCTCAGTTTGTTTCTGCGCCCAAGGATCTGATCTCGACCAAGGGTTACTTGGATATTCCCGTCCGGTACAAAGAAGTCCCGACAGGCATCTGCGAGACAGACCCATCAGTGAAGAGCTACTCGGGCTATGTGGACGTCGCAGATGACCAGCATATTTTCTTCTGGTTCTTCGAGGCCCGTAACCAAGACCCCAAGCATGCTCCGTTGACTGTGTGGATTAATGGAGGTGAGTACAGCTTCGCCTTCTGACAAGCTTCTCCTAATCTATTACTTAGGCCCTGGTTCTTCTTCCATGATCGGTCTGTTCCAAGAGAACGGACCTTGCGGCGTCGACTCCAATGGCTCCGTGTACAACAACCCTTACTCCTGGTCAAACGCAAGCAACATGCTATACATCGACCAGCCCACCCAAACCGGTTTCTCCTATAGCATTCCGGTCCCTGGGTACGTCGATGATGCGACTGCCGATGTCATCACTTTGCCTAACAACACTTGCCCTGAGTACGCCGCTGGCATGTCTTGCGGCACCTATTCGTACCCCAACGTGACCTTGACCGCCAATACAACGGAAGATGCCGCACCGAACTTTTACCGTACCCTGCAGGGTTTCATGGGCGCCTTCCCACAGTACTCGAGAGAAGGTTTCCATTTCACTACGGAAAGCTACGGTGGTCATTATGGGCCGGTGTTCAACGAATATATCGAACAGCAAAACGCACACCTCCAGCATGGCGCGAAGAAAATCAAACTGGAGAGTGTTATGATCGGAAACGGCTGGTATGACCCGATCATCCAGTACCAGGCTTACTACAACTTTACCGTTCGTCGCCCTAGAAAATCTTTGTTTGTCTAATTTCTAACATTTGCAGGTCTACCCTGGCAATACATACGACTATCTCCCCTACAATGACTCCGTAAGCTTATTGCTGTACAACAACCTATACGGCCCTGGGAACTGTCTTTCACAGCTTCTCGATTGCGCGGCTCGCGGTACCAACGAGATTTGCAGCACAGCTGACAGTTTCTGCGCCAATCAAGTGGAGTCAATCTACGACAACTATGCTGGGCGAGACGAATATGACTTCAGAGAACTGACTCCAGACCCGTTCCCGTACGAGTTCTACGTCGACTATCTAAACACGGCCTCTGTACAAGCTGCAATTGGTGCCTATGTCAACTTTACCGAAAGCAGCAATGCCGTCTCCCAGGCCTTTTCGTCAACAGGCGATGACGGTCGCCGTTCGAATACTACTCAGGATGTCTACAAGTTGCTGAGGCAAGGCGTTACCGTAGTTATGTATGCTGGTGATGCTGACTACAACTGCAACTGGCTGGGTGGAGAAGCTGTGTCTCTCGCAGTGGGCGCTCCGCACTTCAGCAACGCTGGATATGTCAACATCACCACGGATGACGATATTGTGCACGGACAAGTGCGCCAGGCCGGACGCTTTGCGTTTGTGCGAGTGTATGAAAGTGGCCACGAAGTTCCCTTTTACCAGCCTCTGCTTGCTCTTTCGCTTTTGGAGCGCGTGATTGGCGGCCGTGACGTTGCCACTGGCAAGCTGGCAGTCCACCCAGGATACAAGACAGATGGCCCGTTGAAGAGTACCTACAGACAGGGTAACGGAACCGTACAGTGGAAAGTGCTGGACCCGGATGCCACATACAACACCACCACCAACGCACCTAATCCGCTCAAAAAGTCGGCTCGGGGTACGTTGAAAAGGAGCAGCCGTCCGTTTAAACCCAAGGACCTGTGAACGAGTGATATAGTCTAACTATATATTCGATGTTCAAATATATAAATAGGAGCCAAAAATTCTTGATAGTCTAAATGGTATATATGTTCTTGTCTTATTTCGCCGCAGCAATAACTTCAATCTCTTTGCAGACAGCTGCAGCTACCGAGTCAGTGGTGGCAGTACCGCCCAGATCAGGAGTCAACACGCCCTTCCTGCATACCTCTTCAAGAGCTTTCACGAGAGTATCGGCCGCAAAAGGCTCCCCGATCCAGCGCAGCATCTCTGCGGCCGACCAGATTGTCGCAACGGGATTCGCAATGCCCTTGCCCGTGATATCAAAGGCACTTCCATGCCCCGGCTCAAAGATGGACAGGCTCAAAGATGGGCGGACTCTAGCGCGTCGGGTCTAAGTTACTTTCCCTCCTTTTTGTAATAATCCGAGCCCCATGGTAAATGCGTGAATTCGATTTCAAACGTCTTGAGCGTTTGCGCCAGATGCTCGATTACTTTGATTGTGACCGCGACGACTTTGATGCCGATGCCGTCGGCGGGGATTGAGGCGACGTTGTATTTGGCCATATTTTTTTTAAAAAATACGATATTTCCCCCCTCCCCAAAAGCCTTATACATGATGATCAAGGTGCAAAGTATTCTTTTTTTATTTTTTATTTTTTATTTTTATTTTTGGATTGTAAATCTACCTAAAGGGGATCTCTATCGAGATGGGACAGGCACATATAAGGGCAATCAAGCTGTGTAGCTCATCGCTTCAAATTAACTTTCAGCCCATTCAGAAAAGTATAGCCGAAAACCCCACGATGCTGCACAAACTTGGGGAGGGGGTGTGGGAGGTGATCAATGGTATACGTACATGAATATTCTCTGGAAAATGAATAGTTACATGTTCTCAGCACGTTAGTATCTTAGCCACTGGCGAAAAAGCCATATTCGGCAGATTGGCCAGTCCCTACACATACCTATGCAACACATATAACAGTAAACGCCAGATCAACTCCCGATGAGCTCTGATGATGCATTCAAAATGGGTACTCGGTTTTCCGGAGCCCGCGGAACATAGATTCATATGCCCTACAAAGTAGTCGGTTACTACAACAGTTGATAATTGGTTTCGAGTACGTGAAATCGTCAGGTTCAGTTCCTGAAGTGATTATTGAAACAGAGTCCTTTTGCACGTTAGCTAGATTGAATATGAATGAAAATTCGGAATAGTTTACCAAGAGCCCCACCATGTGAAGCGCCTCCAGGGGGCATCCCTCTTTCTCTTTGCGTATCACGGACCAGACTTTCTCGGCCACACGCTCCAGTGAAGTTGGATTTTCCTTTTTACCACCAGAAGATTCCTCGTTGAATCCATCCTCATCGGATGATTGATTGGGATCGCCATAACGCAGGGTGCTACCCGGAGTGATATCAAACCCTTCAGCAAACTTTCCCTCCTCGTATAGTATCCCCGTTAGTGACCATCTATTAACGATCAATATAATTTCTTGGAGATGGCTCAGATTCGGACAGAGATAGGAAAGACTGCAGTTGTTCAGAGTAGAGGCCTCGAGGTGGATAGGAATTTCCAGATGGACCAACTGAGGACAAGAAGACTGAATTTTCTGGATTTCGTATTCGCTTATATAGTGTGAGCCTATCTTGGGGAGCAAGGCAATGTTTTGTAGTGTCGGACCATGTTGTTCGAAGACCGTTTCAAGTAACGAACGCGACACACACCCTGATAGACGAATATCCTTTAGGGGCTTTAGGTGTCTAAAAAGCGAGTCCGCTGCAGTCTCAAGCGATAGAATTCTGTTTTCATAAGTCGCATAATCCTCATTCCTTTTCGGACCAAAATCTAGATCAAGCATCACAAGAGATGAAAAATTGACCTTCTCTTCGAGATGAGTGATAACCATAGGATCGGTCACATTTTCAAGCGTCAAGAAGCGTATCTCGGACAGTTCAATGCATTCTGACCATTGCAATAGATCATTATATTCCAGTCCATTATATTCCGCACCGTATTCCTGAAATCCGACTTCCCTGTAGTCACCAAAGAGCAGCGTTAGTGAAGAGAGAGATTTTTTCCCTGTATCGCTTAAAGGTGGCGTGAATCCTTCCCATTCCTCCGTTTCCGAGTATTCCTTATCCAACACAGGTACCACGCTAACATGCTTAAGATTTGGCGCTGCTTTGACAACTTCATAAAAAGCATCGCGCTGATAGCTAAAACCAACGGACGGTCTTATATTGATACTGTACAAATGAGGTGACTGGATGAGTTCTCGCTCGTAATCATCTGCGAAGCCAGGACATTGTAGGCTTTTAAAGCGGAAGACTCGCAAGCTTAGTCGGCAATCTGGATGGTTTTCCTTGATGGTCTCAAACAGACACCGCGGAAACTGATTCTCGCAAGCCCAAGTAAGGTCGGTGAGATTCTTGCAGTTTTTAATCAACGAAACGAGAGGACTCCAATCGTTCTCGGTCACTCCCTCCTCAGTCGACGATAGAGACTCTAGATAGGTGCCGCACTCATCCAAAGCTTGGATTCTAAGAGCCGTAGAGAAGGGGATGGATGCCGACAGCTCTTCTGCGAGTTCTTCGCTCATATAGCCCCATATTCTAAGCGACCGGACGTGATGCAAAAAGTCTTGATTTTTTTCAAGCTTGGCTGACTTTTTGCGGAGCCTTTCGCGTGTAGTTACTCGGATGGACTTCTGCTGGTGAATTAAGGGAATCGCAATATCCTTGGACCTGCGGTTCACTTGCGATAACTGGCGCATAGTCTCGGGCGATGTAGATTTTACCTGCGATACGTGAGCAAGTGACATCAAAATGATCGAATAGGGCAAATTAGGAAGTACATAGCCGAATATCGAAAGCAGAGTTTCATCTGGCAACTTGTCAAAAAAATCCATTTTGCTGAGATGGAATTCGGTTTATCCACTATAGGAGCTTTCTAAGGGACAAGGATATTTGCTTTTCAGAGGTTGAGAAGAGGAAAATGAAGATGAGTGTAAAACAAAGAATATGGCCCTATTTAAACAAGAAAATATGAGTCGAAGTATGAATCAGAGAATATAATCATAGTTAGATGGAATAAAAAGGGTGACTCGGAATATGACTTCGAGTATAAACCAAAGGGTATGAATCATAGTTCCTCTACATGATATTTTATAAGCAGAAATTCATTTTTTAACCTCCCAGTACCACGTAACTCCTAGCACCTGGGTACATCTATGCTAGACATTACTGGTTGACTCATACTTGTAGCTCTATAGATCATTTCGTAGTTACGCAGCAGCAGCAGCAACATTGAGCAGTCCTTACACAATTTACGACAAATTATATTGACACCAAAAATAGCCATGACTTGTCATAACGTTGAAATTAGCCCTAAAATGAATAATATTACCAAATCCGGTAAGTACCGAGGGTGAACTTTCTGCCGCCTCGGTATCCACCGTGTAACCACGCCGAAGGGATAGTAAAGAACGTTAAATAGAGCACAGGCAAACAAAAAGTAATACTGAAATAAAAAGAAAGAAAGAAAGAAAGAAAGAAAAAAAGAAAACTCCACAACAGTCAATCATGTTTAAGGACTTCACTCCCTTTGACATCCCCGTCGAACCCGACGTCACCATCCACGGCGTCTACGGCGGCTCTGGCCCCGCTGTGCTTCTCCTGCATGGATTCCCTCAGACGCATCACATCTGGCACCGGATCGCCGACGATCTCGCGCAAAGCTACTTTGTCGTAGCTATGGACCTGCGAGGATACGGCCGGTCGTCCAAACCAGAGGGCGGAGACGGGCATGTGCGATATGGGAAAAAGGCCATGGCGCGAGACGCGCTGCGGGTTATGGACGAGCTATGCCCTAGGAACTCTGATCACAGAAACAAGGACAACAATAAGGATGGACCACCATTCTATATATGTGCGCACGACAGAGGCGCGCGGGTGGCTCACCGACTGTGCGTTGCTTATCCAGCACGAGTCAAGAAAGCAATATTCCTGGATATATGCCCGACACTAGCAATGTACACACAAACCGACCTCGTCTTCGCAAAGACGTATTTCCACTGGTTCTTCCTCGTGCAGAGCGCACCCTTTCCAGAGAACGTGATCACTGCTAACCCGCAGGCCTGGATTCAAGGGTTTATGGGCGGGCGACATGCCGGGCTTGAGGCATTTGCTGCTGCGTGTTTGGCAGAGTATGAGAACAATTTAAAGGATTTCCGGTCGGTGCATGCCATGTGTGAGGACTATCGGGCGTCGAGTACAATTGATATGGAAGAGGCTTCTCGGGATTTTGAGCAAGGCAGGCATATACAATGTCCGTTGCGAGTGTTTTGGGGCGCGCATGGCGTTATTGAAAAGTGTTTTGATGCCCAGGCTGAATGGGAAAAGGTATCTACGTCGACAGTGGAGGGGAGAGCGTTGGACTCCGGGCATTATATTCCAGAAGAACGGCCAGAGGATGTTCTTGCAAATATTTTAGAGTTTTTTGTAAACTAACTATATCAATTGACATGAACCAGCATAGGGCTACTTTATATGGAAAATACTGCCATCAGAAGTATTTACAAACCACCACCAACATTTAAATGTTGAAAGGACCGGAATTTAGGCTTTTTATTTTTTTTATTTTCTCCCCCGTATATTAAGCGGGTATTATCCTGTTATTTTTGTTTAAACCGATGAACATTAATTCTTTGATCTATTCTAATCTTTTACGTCATGTCTATCAATTAAACCATGCCACGGATCAAGTCATTGAAGTCGCAAATTTACTGCGCTTGCGAATATCCTTGCCGTATCGGAAGAATATGTACCTGGGGAGATTGTCAGTCGATATTCAATTTTTCCGACAAAAAGATAAACTCACGGAAATGGAAGCATTAGCAACGTCAGGAACGCCAACAGTGAGGAGGCCCAATGGATGCCAAGCCGATCGTACACTACAGACGGAATGTTAGAAGAGTAGCAATGCACAAGGATGTAACAATAAACGTACTCTGCGTCCCAAAGAGAGGAAAGATACCCCCAAAGCTCGAACGCGCAAAACTGTTGGCGGCTAGCGCACTGGCTGCGAATTCTGGGTACGCGTCGACCAGGAACGTGAAGATGCCCGAGTAGACCAGAACGACCCTACAAAATTAGTCTTGACAAACAAAAAAATCAAACAAAAAACAAAACAAAAGGTGGGAACGTACCCTGCACCAAAGAACGCAGTGCCAATAATGGGGACAATCCAGTGGACATGAGAATACGTAGTCCACGCAAAGATGAAAATGCCCACAGTGACAAACGGTGCACCGCCAATTGCTGCCTACGTCAGTATCCACAATTTAGTATTTCACGTAGAAAATAGAACATACCTGGTGGAAGACGCCATTCCGGCATGGACTCTCCTTTCTCTCCGACCACCTTCATATGGTTGGCCTCCAGACGACGATAGTTCTTGCGCCACAGCGGATCCGACGAGATCCCAAACATCATCCCGACAAAGATACCCATGAAAGAAATACCAACTTGCCATTCATTGAACCCGTACACCGTTGAAAACACAGTGTTGAACGCGCCAAAGAAAAGATATAGAATCCCCAAGAGGACGGCCGAAAAGAGACATAGGCACGCACACATAGACTCGAGAGTCAGGAGCAGCATGGGCCGATAGCAGGACCGAAGGACCGTCTGAGCAACCGACTTATTAAGCTTTTCAATAGGCGCCATGTATCTGTTGTCCCCGGTTTCTTGACGGAGCTTGACCGCCTTATCTCGCAGGAGTCTATGTCATATTAGTACTGAAAGGCTAATTGAGAAATCTCACATACACCGGGTGATATGTTTCTGGTACGAAAAAGTATAGCACTGCCAACTGGGCTCCAGCAAATATCAACAGCGTATAGAAGGTCCAGCGCCTAACCAATCAGAGCGTGATTTTCTGTTTTTTCTTGTCTCACTTACCACGTTGTATAATAATTTATGAAACCCCCAAGCCTGCAAAAGTCAGTAAAACCCAGTAATCTTCCCTCAGATGAAGCCCACGACTTACAGAGGCCCCAGCTCAGGTCCGACGAAAGGACTCGCCGTGTACAGCATCATCGGAGCGGCCAGTTCATGGCGATCGAACATGTCACCCACGGTGCCTCCAGCCACACTCAAAAAGGCCGCACCGGACAAGCCACTGAAGAAGCGCACCACGAGCATGGTTTCAATATTTTGGGCCACTGCACATGGAATCATCCAGATGAGAAAGAGCGTAAAGGAGACCAGGTAGATCTTGCGACGTCCGTAAAACTCGGACAGAGGAGCTAGGAACAGCGGGCCAATTCCGAGACCAAAGATGTAGGTAGTTAGGCCAACGGTGGCTACCTCGGTCGAGCATCCAAACTCCTGCGTGATTTGCTTGTAAATCATCACGTACATGGACGATGTGCAGGTCCTAGGGCCATTGAGATCAGTCTCATTCTGTGGGTATGTGTATTGTCCCCCCCCCCCCCCC